>CM061046.1:11120773-11181762 GCA_030762985.1 Adelphocoris suturalis
CTCGAACGGAAAATCCCGGGTCCGTTCCGGAACTTGTGGAACCGCGGTTCTGCACTGCCAACGATTTCAGAACTTGGAACTGGAATAACCTGTGTTGTTGCTTGTAACTAACTCTTTGTCGTCGAACTTTGTCAAACATTTTCGTCGAAAAAATTCGAGTTTCGTGGATGCAGTCGAGATCCAACTACAACTTCAATCTCGACCTCATCGTCTATAAACCATGGAACTTCACCACCATTATCGGAAATATCGCTTTCCGAACTTGACGAACTACTAGTCGACATTTCTGATGAAGAAATTCAAATGAAGAACAGCGTACAACAGAACAAAGCGCAATTTTTACAGGGAAAATTACAGGGAACATGCGGCAACCAAAGCCGAAGAGAGCGCATTATTTACTCCAAGAGCTCCGAATAATTGTGAAATGCGCATGCGTTAACTACACCTTTGCGTTCGAGTTCTGACAGTTCCGAAAAAATCGGGGACTGTTAAAACCGTTCGGAACTGTGTTCGCAAAACACTGCGAACGCCGAACTCGGGGTTCCGGAACTGGGTGTTCTGGCACTGCTAACTACAAAACTCGACTGCACTTGCCCAGAACCGTTCCGAACTGACAGGAAGCACACTAAAATCGAGGCTACAGTATCCTCCACTCCCACGCAGTGAGGGCAATCAGAGGAAGTTTGTGAATCGAAAAGGTGTTTGCGGAAGTTGGTGTTTCCGTGTCCAGTTCTTATTGTCGTCAAATTCCGATAAAAGCTCTTGGGTTTGACACCAACAACTAAGGAAAACCAAGATTGTCTCCTGAGATGTGGGAATAGGTTTTGTATTTACTTTATGGGTGTGAAGCGAATTTCTCCCTCCATTTTCTATACATTGTTAGAAATATTTTCCTCTTCAATTCTGTATCTATATATATATATATATATATATATATATATATATATATATATATATATATATATATATATATAAATTACATAAGACTCGTAGAGTTTAGAGTTTTTAAAAATGACTTTATTCACTTTTCACAAGACTGAACAAAGATGATGCACTGCGCGATGTTTATGCGGGGACGTACGGGCGGAGACTGAACTGCAGAGGCTGATGGCCGCGGGCTTATATAGGGAAGAGCTGCTGAGTCAGCTCTGTATTACCCAAGGGTTGAGGCGTCGTATGTAACTCCTCCCCCCTAAGTTGAAATTTTGGGGACCCAAAAGTTTTATTTTAAGGTTTTTTATTTTTGTGGGCAAAATTTGAGGTAATTATTTTCGTGGGCAAATGTAAAAGTTTTGGGGACACGGAATTTCTTGGTTTATGATTTTGGGGGTGTGCATCATCTTTTGATTATAATGGTTACGATACAATAATACAATGATTATCAAACAATGAATACAGTGATTACAATAAGAATTACAATGAATAAAATGATTATTATTACAATAAAAATGATTACAATACAATGAGTATTACAATAAAATGATTACAATACAATGATAAGGTCATTCAAAATTGAATGACAATGAATGACAATGACAATGAATACAATGGTTATAAAGTGAATTACAGCGATTACAATAGAGTGCAATAGTAATAACGTTGATTACGTAGTATGATTACATAAAGGTGACATAATGGGGTGCCCATTAGGCGTTTTGTCGTCTCTTATGCTTCTTGTATTGAATTATAATTGTGACAATAAAACTGAGTAACATGACATAAAGGAGTATAGACCAGAAGCTAGGGGTTTGCAAGTTGGTATAACGTGAAGCGTTTGATAGGTTTCCCAATTTTCTAGTTGTATAGAGGATAAATCTAGATTTTTAAGTTGAATTACATTATCTAATGTTTTTGAGGAGTCGGGCGTGAGTTGTACGTTACTGACTATAAGGGGTGTGCCTAGGATGCTTCTATGTGCAGCAAACAGGGTTTGATTGTGATAGGACACTAAGTTCTGGCTAGGTCTGACCAGGTAGATCCCTCGTAAGTTTCGTAACTCTTTTCCGAATTTTGAGGTGATAGTGAGTACATCGCCATGAGGGAAGACGAGTAGGTATTGATTGATTCTATACAAGAGCGAGACGTAGTTGGTGGGGATTTCCAGCTTTGCGTAATTGCAGTTTCCCGTGGAACTTGTCTTGAGGAATTCGGCTTCGCACTGGGAATTGACATCTATTAACATGTGACCGGGGCAGAGATAATAGGCGAGGCCAGAAGGGCATTCGTCTCTCAGGGTAAGGACTTCGTTTTGTGATTTCAACAAGTAGCGAACGGAGGGTACAATTGTTACGTATTCAGAATTTAATGTTGCTGGTAGGGATTCTAAATAGTACAGGTCGAAATTCCTGGGATCTACAATAGGGACATCGAGAAAGTAGACTATTTCGTCTGTTCCGATAAAACATTGAACCTTTATGTGGGATTTAATTTCGAATAGGTCTTTTCCGGAATGGTTCAGGAACCTGGGGCCATAGAATACCGTGAGGCGGTCTAATTCGTTTAACAAAAGTTCTGAGCTCAGGATACTTGGGTGTAGTTTGCCCAATTCACAGAAGGTGAGTGACGTCTCTATGTCCTGAATAACATTTACTAGTAGTTGTAGTGAAATTTGGCAATGTTCTAGAAAGTCATTCAAGGCACGAATGTGGGTTTGTTCCCCTACTTTCATGTCCCGAAGGAATTCAAACTCTTTCTGGATCTGAAGGTTGTTATGATTGATGATATCCATGGTTTTGTTAAAACTTTCGGCAAAAGCTTGATTCACCGAATATTGGGAGTTTAGTTGGTCCAGTAAGTTTTCTTGATTTCGTTGTAGGTGGTTTATTATGTTATCGTAGCGTTCGCTATCTTTCGCGTCTAAGTTTCCTGTAACAAATTTGATTAAGGAGCCTAACCCGTCAACTAGTCCTCTTTTTGATCTCTTTGTTCGTTGGTTGCCGATCTTAAAGTTTTGTATCTTAGAGTCAATCACGTCGAAGGTATGGTTTATAGTTATGGTGAACATATCAGTGCGTTCTATGTATGTAGTCTGGGAGTCTATAACGGAAGTGAACACTTGTTGGTATTGAGTGCGAAGGGAATTGATTTTTGAAATTAAAGCGCTGAGGTCGTAGTAGTGAGTGATGGTATGATAACCTTCCACTATTTTGGCCGGTCTAAGGAGTACGGGGAGAAGTCCAGGGTTCAGTGTAACGTTGACTAGTTCTAGTCCTGAGACGGAGGAGAGTAGGATCAGGATCCTGTAACAAGGTCAAAACAGGGAATTCCTGAGGATTTCTGTACACATTTGTTCTCGGAGGTATGGTATGTCAGTTTGGGAGAAAGTAGGGTTCTTATTGCTCGTTATTGCTTTGGCAAACTGGCATACGAAAACACCACAATCATCTGAATTCGATTGTTGCGGGACTGTTAGAAGGTGGATTGTTTCCCAGTTTTCTGAATCCAGTAGGATTCCTCTTTTTTCGAGAAACTCGAAGGCCAAATATGATTGAACGTTTTCTAGGATCGGGATGGCGTATGCGGCTGCAGTGCTGTTTTTTGTACGTGTTTCAGAGAGGGAGTCTAGGTACGTGATCTGTTTACGTTTCGTGTTAATTACTACGAGACTCCAGTGATTGGTTTTATGGATTGGTATGATTATTAAATCTTTGCTGAATATGTCGGACCTGCGAGTAAAGTGTCTTACTCGGTCATAACCGTGTGCTTCTAACATAGGGTAGAGGAAAGAGTTAAAACAGAAGGTTGAGGGAAATGTTTTGTGATTTCTGTTCCTTTCGTCTATCAACTCCATATAGAAGTTCATAATCATGTCGTCTATCCAGTTTCCGGGTTTTAGTGTCAGTAGGTTTTCCCTAGTCAGTTTGAGTCCGTATTTATGTGTCAAAGTTTCTGAGGGTGGTAGTTCGGTATTCCATGCATTTTGGACTTTGGTTTCATAGAATTTCCTGGGTGGTTTTACGTTGGTTAGGTGAGCCTTCTCTTTGGTGTTATGATGACGTGGGTGAATTTGTACTGTTTTCATAACCGGGTCTATTTCTTTAACTTCTTCTTTATTATATTTGGGTTTAGTCTTGCTTTGTCGTTGGACGGTTTTAATAAAAATTTCGTCAGGGATTTCAGGGGGGTCTATGCGGTTCACGTTTTTTCTCATCAGCTACTTTTTCTTTTTGTTCCTGGAGTTTTTCGGACACTTGTGCGTATAAGGCTTTTACTCTTTCTTTATGTCGGTCTAAATAGTCGTGTGCCATCGCTTTTCAATATCCATTTCTAGGAGAGAGCGGTTATTCACGTGCCCGTATAGAAGTTCGAACGGTGTTAATTTTGACGCGGAGTGGATCGAATTATTGTAGGCAATGATCGCATAGTTGACTTTATGGCATGTGGTGCAAGTTTTGAATTCTTCCCTATTGGTTAGTAATCGGACGTGCTCTATGAGAGTGGAATGAAATCTTTCGGCGATACCATTGGATTCCGGGTGCTGCGAGGATATGAAGTGAATGTTTATTTTATGGAGGGTCATTAATTCTTTTACTAATGAATTTTGGAATTCGGTTCCGTTGTCCGAAATAATTTGTTCGGGATCCCATGGTGGGCAAAGAATTTCATAAGTCCGTTAACTATTTCAACGCCGGTGGAAGAGGAGATAGGGTATGCTTGCGCGTATTTGGAAAATGGACAAATTATCGTTAGGAACTTGGATTTTCTATGGTGAATTTGTCTATATGTAATGTCTCTAAAGGTCGGACGGCCGTGGGGGTGATGTTGTATTTAATTTTGAGCGGGGATCTTTCGTATTTGCATTTTAAACATAATTCACAATTGTTGATGAATTTTTGGATAGCTATCTTCAGATTTGGCCAATAGTATTCTCTTTTTAATTTTTCGTATGTTTCGTCTATACCGCGATGGTTTGTGACTCCATCATGATATTTGGAAATTAGATCTGTTTGTTCTTTTTCCGATTGGATGTCGATCAAGCGTTTGGAGTATTTTGTGAGATTTATTTCCGAGTGGGTGAAATGAGTTGTGATTACTTTAGCAAATTTTTTCGTATACTTCGGTTTCGAAATAAATGCCATATTTTACCCTAGGGTGGATGTATTCTTTTGTGAATTTTATTACGTCATTTTCAAATTCTTGATCATTTATTTTGACGAGCATGCGAGTTTTGTTTCCAAAGAGGGTCGTAAGTTTAACCATGTCGGGGACAGGGTGGTTAACTACTGTGAGTATTATCTGGTTCGAAGAAATGTTTATTGGCTGATCGCGAATGGGTATATTGACAACTGTGTTCCCTAAAAAGTTGGAATGGACCGTGTGTCTAGATGAAGTTTCGTCAGTCACCCCTTCCTCCCCAGGATCGACGTGTGCGACTACGGAGTCGGCGTCGTCATTAGAGCCAGCGTCATCGTCATTAAGGTCCAGTTGTTTGCCTAAAAGTTGGGTAAGTTGGTCACAGTGTAAGGTATGTAAGTTTGGTTGATTATCTATTTTGACTCTGGATAGTGCATCTGCGTTTGTGTTGAGGGCTCCTTTTTTGTAAATTATGTCAAAGTCGTATGCTTGTAATTTCGTTTTCCATGCGAACAATCGTGAACCAGGTTCTTTATGGTTGAAGAGCCATTGTAACGGGTGGTGATCAGAAAAAATAGTGAATTTCCTACCATATAAGTAGGGGCGGAAGTAACCTACAGCCCATACGATGGCGAGTAGCTCTTTCTCAATTGTGCTATATTTTGTTCGGATTGGTTTAATGTCCGGCTCGCGTAAGCTACTGGTAGATCGGAGTTATCTGAAATTTGGCTCAAAACTGCCCCCAAAGCCACGTTGCTTGCGTCCGTAGTGAGCCTGAAGGGTTTCGAGAAATCTGGGTATTGAAGGATTGGGTCATTGCTTAGGAGGTCTTTGCAAGTTTCGAAGCATTGTCGATACTCAGGGTCTGTTGATATCTATGAGAGCGTCTTTTTTGAGACATTTAGTCATGGGTTTCGTTAGTTTTGCGAAGTCCTTTATGAATTTTCGGTAGTATCCTAACAGTCCTAAGAATCCCTTGATCTCTTTTGTAGTTTTTGGAATGGGGTAATTTTTTATTGCTTGAATCTTGTCTGGGTTCGGTTTTACTCCGTCTGGTGTGACTACGTGACCTAGGTAACAGACTTCTCTTTTCAAAAAGTCGGTTTTATCTAGTTGTACCTTGAGATTAGCAGATCGAAGGCGTTTAAAAACTGATTCCAAACGGTGTACGTGTTCTTGTAGGCTAGTACTAAATACTATAATGTCGTCTAAATATACGCAGCAGTATTCGTTTGCGATACCAACCATCCATCACGCGTTGGAATGTACTGGGTGCGTTCTTTAACCCAAAGGGGACGCGTGTCCACTCCAAATGACGTGTGGGGGTGCTGAAGGCTGTTTTGCTGATACTATTGGGATCCATTTCTATTTGATGAAAAGAGGATTTTAAGTCGATTGTACTGAAATATTGGCATCTTCCTAACTTGTCTAATAGCTCCGAAATTTGAGGAAGAGGGTATTTATCTTCTATCGTTTTTTCGTTTAGTTTACGATAGTCTACAACGATTCGAAATTTTTGCTTCCCACTGCTGTCTTGTTTTTTTGGAACTATCCAGATAGGGGCATTCCAAGGGCTTTGAGAGTTTCGAACGATCCCTTGTTGGAGAAGTTCTTCCATTTGTTTGTCGAGTTCGTTCAAATGTACCTCAGGGAATCTGTAATTTTTCGTGTAGACTGGTATTTCGTCAGTAGTGCGAATGACGTGTTTGACGTTGTTGGTGAAACTAAGGGGGTTGCCTTCTTGATGAAAGATATCTGCGTATTTGGTGACTAATTTGGATATCGCGAGTTTTTCTTCCTCGTTCATGTGGTCGAGGCGAAGTTGGCCTAAATCAAATTTTGAATGTTGATTTTTCGAAGTGGTTTAAGTTTGAGTTTGAGACGGGTTTCTGGGTTTGTACGTCGGTAGTTTGAGGGTCGATCTCTTCGGCTAATATGGGAGTAGCTTGCGTGAATTGGTAGGGGGTTTCTCCGGATTCAATACTTGGACGTAAGCGTCATAATTGTTAACTTTAACCAAGCATTGGGGAATTTCTACGGGTCCTATCTTTTGGTAGGGTATGATCGCATCTCCATTTTCGATGTTATTAAGTACCAGTTTGACCTGTTGGACACTCCTACTGTCAATGGTGTATGTTTCAGTGATGTCTAAATTTAGATATTGTAACGGGAGGTTTACATGAGGGGTTTGGAAGACTTTATTCCGGATGCTTATATCGGCTTTTATGAGTTCTAGATTATCAATGCCGATCAGGAGATCAAATCTAGAATGGAATGGGAATAGTCGGAATTTTAGGTTTAAACCCTTTTCTCGAAGTAGTTCGTCGCACGGGACCATGGCACTTGAAGTGACCAAGGAGGTTCCGTGAACGGTCGTAACGGAAAAAGGTTCATCATTTGTTTTGATAGGGAAGTGTTTTTCTGCTATTAATGGGTTGACAAAACTGGCCGAGCTCCCTGTGTCTACGAGGATTTTTAAGTTTAATTTGGGCAATATGATATAGGGGAGCTTGTTAATCGGCTTAAAGTTTAGGTTCATGAGGTTGCATGTGGTGGTTGGAGGCAAGGGTCCTCTAAAAAAGGAGTTTCATCTTTTTGACTTTGGGGATTTTCCGTAGACTGGTCTGGCCACTCATATGCGTCGTAGTATAGGTCGTTTTTGGTAGTTCGAGTCATGATAGTTATTAGGTTCGTCAATCGTTTGGTTGTTTTGGTAATTTTGAGTCGTAATAACCGTAGGCTTCGTCACTTATTTGGTCCGTTTCTTCGGTTTGTAAATTGTGAAAATTTGGATTCGGGTTTGGGATTTGTTGTCTGCCACGACATTGGTTTCCAATTCCTTTGAGTGTTTTGGGAAGATTTCTGATTATTTGGAGGGTTTCTTTGGTAGGTTGGCCTACTTTGGTAGCCGTTTCTTTGTAGGTTTGAAGGAGTTTGTTGAGGGTTTGGCTGCCTAGGTGGGCCGGACCATTGAGGTGGAGCTAGGCTTTGTAGTAGTCGATAAGATCTCGCAACAGGTGTTTGAGACCAATATGCAGGGTTCTGCCTAGGGGGCCCGTAAAGACGGTGCGGGGGCGGAACTCTGTATTGAGGAGTTTGGTTTTGCCTGAGGGGAGCATTTTGTTTCGGACGAGAGTTCGATGGTAGCAACTGGTAATCGTTCGTCATCCATCCGAGTGCCTCATTCAGGTCTTTTGGTTGTCGAGTCCTCAATAGGCTTCCTAGTGGTTCTCTGAGATGTAATAGGAAAACATCTTAAGCGCGAGTTGTGTGTGATGCTTAATTATGCTGTCGGCCTCATCGGGTTCGTGGATGTTGGCATACGCGGTTTATTTGTTTAATGCTTCCGTTATCCTATGGTGGAACTTGAACGGATCCTCGTGTTCTCCCTGTCTCATATTTTGAGAGGTCTAGATTCATGGAGAACACATCTCGTTTATCGGAAAAGGCATTGATCAACGCGTCTTTGATTTGTTTGTATGTCGTGATATTTCCCGAGTTTATTGCACTTGAAGCTGGGGGTTGAATTTTGGCTTTGATGGCATGTAAGATCATCCTATTTTGGAAGTCTCCTACGTCGTTGTAATTGAAAAACCTGTCGTTCAGTTCTTGTGTTACGAGTAGGAAATCATTCAATGTTTCCGGATCTCCTTTAAACACCGGAATGAGTTCCATGTGTTTCTTTCTTGAATGTTGGAACTTCGGTAACTTCGGGTTTCTTATTTTGTACGCGTGCGCCTCCAATCTCATCAGTTCGAGGGCGCCCGTGGCTTCATTTAGTGCGGCTTCTAATCTAAGTTGTGTCGCGTTTTGTTCCGGAGCATCTTTGGGACGCTTCTAACAAGTGATTAAATTGAGTATTTTGTGCCATCAACTCGGAATTTTGCGCGATTAGGTCTTCAATTTTGGGTTTGCCTCCGGTGGCTCCAGTATCGACGGATCTATCCATGTCGATGTGTTCGGGGATATTAGAAAAGTTTTGGGGCCGGGTTTCGTCCCTGAGGAGGATCCCTAATCGATTTGATAGCCTATCGGCCACGAAACGTTTTAATTCTTTGGGAATTTTGATTGTTTTTAGGGCGTGCTTACGGGGTCAAACCTAGTCTGACCTGTACAGTGCCGAGTTAAGAAAGAAAGATATAAAAATACAGCTGAAAACAAGGTTAAAATTCAAAGATTAAAATTCCTTAAAATTATCTTAATAATAAGAATGGTGTCTTCGTGTGGGAGACGAGAAGAAATGCAGAGGTGAAGAGAGGTTTAAATGGGCGGCGGCCGTCAATTCGGCGAGTGGCCTTCAAGGTTGAGCTTATCTGCAGCTCGGGAGCGATAAGGTTTCTAATCCGAGACCTGCGTCCTGTGAGTGGGTAGATCTCTGATGAGGTGTCGTTTTTAACAAATGAAGAGGGGACGTCTATATGTTCTGAAGTTTAATTCTGAAGTCAAAGTTTTTCCCGGTCAGATATTCGTTCTTTGCGGGTTCAAAACTTTTAACAGAATTTTTGAAAGCTTCTTGGAAGTGAAGTAAGTTGTATATTTGAAGTGGGCTTAAGAATGGGTGAGTGTCCGCCGAATATGCTTTTCAGTGGATTGTACTCGTAATATAAAATGTTGCGCAGTGATTTTACTTACAGAGGGATGCCCATGTCCGTGTAAGGAGTCCAGTCCCGTTGATTTCCGTCGTGTGTAATCCCAATCAGACACTTTTCTAGAAGGTTCTCGGTTTTTTCCTCGCGTGTGCGGAGCAAAGAAAAAAAACCACGTCCTACCGACTGCGCCAATTAAATAAGACTCGTAGAGTTTAGAGTTTTTAAAAATGACTTTATTCACTTTTCACAAGACTGAACAAAGATGATGCACTGCGCGATGTTTATGCGGGGACGTACGGGCGGAGAACTGAACTGCAGAGGCTGATGGCCGCGGGCTTATATAGGGAAGAGCTGCTGAGTCAGCTCTGTATTACCCAAGGGTTGAGGCGTCGTATGTAACTTATATATATAAGTAGTATCCGAATATTCATCCTGGGCCACCGACTTCAATCTCTGTTGAAAATGCTTTTCTGTTAAATCTCTGATAAAAAATGATTCCGACTTCAATCTCTGTTAAAACTGATTTTGTGCTAAACCCTGTTAAAAATGATTTTCTGTTAAATCCTGTTAACAATGCTTTTCTGTTAGACCCTTGATAAAATTTTTCAACACAAAACATCAGAACACATTTTTTATCACAAAACATCAGAACCAGTGACTTTTTGGAGGGTATGTTAAAAGAATAACTTTTATAATAAAAATGGCATCGATCGAAATTTATAAAAAAGCAGCCAAAAAAAACTAACTACTCGTCGTTTAAAGATTTGGATAAGGGGGCTTACGATCTCTTATCAAATTGTATACAAAATACGGAATATGGTGAAACTGTTGTTGTTACTATTAATACTGAAAATGGTGAATTAAATTTATTTTTACCCAAGACAATTTCTGGTCGACTTCTTGAACATGTTAGAAACGACCCGGAAAATCACCCCAAGAAAATTATTTATAAAGGAATTGATAAAAAGACAAAGGCTTTTCTGATTGACTTTGAGTAAATATTATAATTTCTTTATCGTTTATATAAAGAAAATCTTTATATAAATAACCCTTTCCCTCCAATCACCACAAATTCATAAAAAATCATTTTTCTATCCTAAAAAATGTCATAAAAAATCATTTTTCTATCCTAAAAAATGTCATAAAAAATCATTTTTCTATCCTAAAAAAAATGCCATAAAAAAAATACCATGTTTACATGGTATTTTTTCAGAAAGAGAATTGTAAAGTTTCCTTAAGAACTTTTTAATGAACACAGCTCATTAAAAATAAAATCACCTTTATACCCCCAAGCATTCTGAGCTTTAGCAAGCGTAAAAATTATCCTCAAACTGCTTCTTCAGTATAGCTTTATACACAATATAAGCCACTTTTCTAAGTTGATGTTCAGTGGCATTTTTAGGAACCTTAATATTTTTTTTATTAAGGTCTGCTTCAACTTTTTCTTTTGTATGGAGTGGTGGTTTACCATTGATACCCAATAAACGTTCTTTCAACAACAATTTACTAAGTCTATACTCCTCCAATTCATGTAAAATATTCTCTAGTGCGTCAAGGTTTTTTTCATAAAATTGAAATTTAGGTGTCTTTACAAACTTCCAGAAACCTCCATGTTCTTTACATAAATCTAATGCTTCGTCGTCTAAACCCATATCTATTTATTTATTATAGAAAATATTTTTTTTTCCGGGGACTCATCTTTAAGTATTCAATTCAGATGAGGGGTATGTTAAAAAAATAATAGTTTAAAATTGTTAGTTTTAATGAAGGTTCTTCATTAAAACATATTGAACAAGGTTGTTCTGAGAGAAATGAGTCGATCTCTCTTTGAAATAGTGCCTGCATGCGCCATCTATCGTTTGAGGGGTTAGTTAATATGAGAGGGAGAGAGAGAGTGTCCGGGGAGGCGACGAAATCTTATCTGGAACCGGTTTCATCGCCCCGAGCCTGGTCCCCCTCACTGACCTCATTCGTCCTTGGAATTTATTATTCAAGATAGCGGAGCGTGTTTATCATCTCAACTGGTCGCTTTTGGTGTGGTGGGTAACAATCCCGCTTCATAATACAGAGGTTGTGAGATCGATGCTCGCCTCAAACCGAGAAATTTTTTTTCCTTAATAGTGAGGATACACTCTCGACGAGGTTTTAGATGTCGTTATTAGCTGATGGGCCCTTTAAGCTAATAATTAATCTAATCCCACCTCGACGGGAGTGAGAGTCGACCTTATCGTCAAAATCTCCTTCCTTAACTGTTCTGCTCTTAATTTCTACTTAAAAACAGCAAAAACCGAAACTCCAACGTAACTGAAAAAGCCAAGTTGGAATGACTCATGGACTTGAAACTCCATCGAAGTCGTGCAAGGTTGCGCCATTCAAAGATCCCCTCTTATAAACAGAGGTAGAGATCGTTCAGGAATGGATGCTGTGTAGAAATTAAGAAGCCAGAGAATGTGCGGTTAAGTTGGGACATTTTGCTGAAATTTCCTTTGATTTTTTTATGGGAATTCATTTAATATCACTTAGGCAAAATATTTTTAAAATCATCTGCTCTGAAGCTCCTTCTGTGATTGATTCCAGTTTCATGTGTAATGTAGATGAAAACTAGAGTCATTAAAAATATTATAATTACGAATATCTTATCGATAAACAATGAAAGATTCAAACAGTCCATATTTATCATAAAAAAAATTTAAAATTTCGTGAGTTGTAATTCCTCAGAATAAAAACTTCCTTGAATTTCCTCTCCATTTAAATCTCTTATTCTATAAGTAACAGGGTTCGTTCTTAAAATCTCAGCTATTTCAAAAATTTCTTTTGTCCAATTTGCTTCATATTTATTTGCAAAAGTTTTCTTCGATTTCGTAATTCTTACACGATTTCCAATTTTAAATTTCTTTTTTCCATTTTTTCCACTCTTTTTAAATAAATATCTCAGGATTTCATTTTCATTTTTCGCGTCAACTTGAGCAGGTGTCATCCCAATAGAACGATGAACATCCTGTTTGTTATACTCATTAACTAATTCCTGTAGAATATCGATCCAATTTTTATTTCCATTCACCTCGAAACGAATTTTCATTTTCTGATTCAAAGTTCTGTTAAATCTTTCTATAATTGCGGATTTTTCTAAACTTTCCGTGTGATACATTTTTATGTTATACTCGTCTAAAAGTTCTTTGAAAAGTCTATTTTCAAATTCTAAACCTTTGTCCGTGTGAAGGAGTTTAGGGGTAGAATGGTTATGAAATTTCACATTTTCCAAAACGTCTTTGAAAGCTTTTGAAACTGCTATTCCGTTTTTCTTTTTCAATGGAATTGACCAAACGTACTTTGAAAAAGTATCAATGATATTCAACATGTAACCGAACCCCTTGTTTTCATTCTCGTATTGTTTCATTATAATCAAGTCCGCAGCCCAAAGATCATCTTTTCCATGAGTAACAATTTTTCTTTTCTGAAATCTTTTTCTAACGGGTTTATGTAACTCTTTCGCAAATTCTAACTTTTCGTTTTCAGGTAAATTTATAACTTCAGTTTCAGGAATTACGTTAGTTTCCTCATTCGGATTTTTTATAAATTTACTTTTGTTAGTCTCACATTTATCACATTTAGTTGAAATTCTCCACCTTCCGTTCACAGTTTGTACAATTTCCGCGTTTATATTTTTTGTTCTTTTCTTACACTTATGGCAATAAATTTCATCCTCCATGTTTTATTTAAGTCTAATACGATTTTTTTAATGTGTCCGGTACCTTACCTTCTATAGCCCAATCAAAAATGGCACGAATTGGTGCTTTTTCTCCGTTAGGATCTTGAATGAATTTGCTCTTATGAGTTCTGCATTTAACACATTTAGCTGAAATTCTCCACCTTCCGTTCACAGTTTGTACAATTTTCACGTTTATATTTTTCGTTCTTTTCTTACACTTACAGCAATAAATTTCGTTGTACATTATTTATTTAAGTTTAATACGATTTTTTTTTAATGGAGATCACTCCATTAAAAATATATAGCTTATAAAATAATTATAAAATTTCCTTTTTAATCATATTTTTAGCCGGGTCGTACACAAAATTCGATCCACTTACAATAATAGCGTAACACGTAGTACCTACTGCGCTACTTCTTGCTGCTTCTACAAATGTATTGAAATCAACATTGAGAATCAAATTATTGCTTTTACCACTAGATAGACTCTGAGGTTGATCAGACAAATCGATGCTAAAAATTGGATATTCTTTTTTGAAAAAATGAGGCATGATGTATGGAATAGATTGTTTAGAACTTATAGTCTTTTTGAACTCTAAAAATGCATCGTAAGCCAAACCATATCTATTTTTATTGAAATCTAAATCCTGCGTTTCCTCAGGATACCTTCTACCTCCTAATTCAAGCCAATAATTTTTCACATCTTTATGATGGAATTCAGAATTGTTTTTTGTCTGATCGTTCAAAACATCAGTTTGAAATACCACGAAGCACCATAATGGGTTATTAACGTTTCTGTAAACGCTAGATAAATCGAACTGTAACGAGTTTCCAGTAACGTTCCTAACTATGCATTGCCAACTTTTAAATTGGAGTTGATACGGAGTGCTTCTCAAATCTGCGATCAAATTAACTTTTGCTTCATCCACGTATTCAATCACCGGAACTCTCAAAACGAAAGAGGTAATTTCTACAACACCTTCATTAGGAATAATATTATCTTTTTTCCATCTAAAAATAATATTATTGTCGCTGTTTCTCACAAAAGTTATTTCAAAACCTCCCTTGAAAATTGGAACTGTTAAATCTTTGAAAAAACCCAAACCTAAGTCACCAAGGTAACCAACAGCATTGAAATTCCCTCCTCCGATAACTATTGAGTTGAATCCTGAATTCATACCTTGTCCGTTATAATCTTTTGGACATTCTTGAGTAGCAAAACCTTCCACCAAGCCACAAATGCCCGGATTTTCAATTTCATCTACTATCACATTGTGTTTTTTCACTTCTATACTCGAAAACATATGACCTACGAAATTATCTACCAACTTAACAGTATCTAAACCTGAATACTCCTTGGTTGGATCTTTTGACTTTAGAACTCCCTCCACGTTATATTGTATATCTTTAGACAGAAAATCGTCGCTTAAATCTATTTTGAAAATTGTTCTTTTATTCTCTGCATTTAAATTCTGAGTTGAAGTTGGATTAAAGGTACGAAATTGCTTTCGCACAATAAAGTCTTGATATTTATCAAATACCTTTTTAGTTTGATGCATACTTTATTATAGTAAATATAATTTTTTTTTAGACCCGGTAATTTACCGGGTCTAAAAGTTTTAAAAATTTCTTTTAACGTGAACAGTATAATTTTTATTTACTATGAAAAAATTAATTACTTTTCAGCAACAAGTAAGCTTTAATATCGTTGAATCGAATGGGTTCGTTATTTCCCGTGGTCGTTGACAATTTTATCATATTTATTTCTTTCAGTCCTTTTCTTAGTGGAATGAAAACTACTTTCTTTGGTTTTTCCGTGTAAATAGTATTAGGTGACAGTGGTTTCTCTATGAAAGAAACGTGTAATAACTCATGTTCATCGTGCAAAAGTGGGTGTTTCTCGTGATTAGTAAAGCTGTATTCCGTAATGTTGCAATGCCATTCGATTATTTTGCTCGAAAATACGAGTTGAGTAGCATTGTTATTTGACACGTAGTTGGTGTTCTTTTTGAATGAATTATCGGAACAAGTTCTCAATTGGAATATGTCACAAAAGTTACCTTCATTTATAATTTTCATATCCATGGGGAAGTTAGCAGCAATTCTGTAACTATCGTCAGTTAGGTGTTCGAGATTGAATTTCAAATTATTCGGATTAACTTTCTGTATATCTTTCTGTATATCTTTCTGTATATCTTTCTGTATATCTTTTTGTGTATCTTTTTGTGTATCTTTTTGTGTATCTTTTTGTTTATCTTTTTGTTTATCTTTTTGTTTATCTTTTGGTATTTCTACCGTCTGGTTTTCGAGCTTTTTCAAAGTATCTATTTTCGCTAACAAAATACTTTGAAAACTAGTCAAATGACTAATCAACTCGGATTTGAACGAACTCATTGTGTATTCACCATTAAGTTCATGCACATCATCGTAAGTTTCATCGGGGAAAGGAAATGTGAATGAAAACTTGAAGTTTTTTATCTCAAACGTTTTCCTAGTTGTAAACATCAATGCTGACATGCCCAACTGATACTCTTTATTCGGATCGAGTGGAATCGGTTCCTCAAACCATATTGTATCTCCTGAAATTTTTATAAACATTATTTATTTATTATATATTATATAATAAATAAAATGAGTCATGAATACAATATCGATCCTCATCCATTTGAATCAAACAAAGTTCATAATGGATTACTACCGCTTCCTCTTCGATGTTTAATAGTTGGAACAAGCGGATGTGGAAAAACCACTCTATTGTACAACCTGATTACTAAACCATGGGGAATTCCCCATGAAAATCTCTACATATGTTCCACAACTTTAGAACAAGAATTTTATAAAGGCTTGAGAAAAAATAGTGAAAAAATAGAGGCTAAAGTTGAAATGAAAATAGTGCATTTTTACGATAGTTGCGACGAACTAATTGTACTAGATGAATGCCTACCAAACAGTCTTGTAGTTTTCGATGATTGTGTTAATGTTGAACATCAACGAGTTATAAAAGATTATTACGCGAAAGGGCGTCACAGGAATATTTCTTGCATTTATCTAACTCAATCATTCACTAAAGTTGATAGACAGTTGATTAGAGGCAATCTGAATTTCCTGTGTATTTTCAAGCAAGATCCAGATTACATGAAAGTGATTTATGATAAGTATGCTGGAACAGATTTTACTTTCAAACGATTCAAAGAAATATATAACGAATGTTGGGACGATGATTTTGGATTTCTAACGATAAACCTAACAAAACAATTAAAAGACGGTCGATACATGAAAAAGTTTGAGAAAACGTTTCTCGAGTCGGTGAATAAACGGTCAAAAACACCGTTAAACGATCAAAATAACCGTTAAAATAACCGTTAAAATAACCGTTAAAATAACCGTTAAAATAACCGTTAAAATAACCGTTAAATTTGGATTTAAATATTCGACAAAAAAAAATTTTTTTTTACTATAATAAATGTCTACTGAAAAACATTTACAAAAACTTTTGTTGAAAAAATGTAAGGAAATTAAAAAAAAGATTGAAACTCGTGATGATTCAGAAACTAGTAATCAATCTGATGATTCAGAACCAGAAAATAGAATTTTCCTGAAAAAACCTAAAAAAGAAATGACTGTCAAGGAAGCTAACGAAATTCAAAAAAAAAAAACAAGAGTTGAGACGTGTTTTCCGAGAAGCTAGAGTAGATAAGTTTAACGAAAGAGAAACTCGTAATCAACCTGATGATTCAGAACCAGAAAATAGAATTTTCCTGAAAAAACCTAAAAAAGAAATGACTGTCAAGGAAGCTAACGAAATTCAAGAAAAAAAACAAGAGTTGAGACGTGCTTTCCGAGAAGCTAGAGTAGATAAGTTTAACGAAAGAGAAACTCAAGAAAAGATGTTTGCACCCATCACTGAAAAAGTAGTTGAAGTAATAAATGCTGTGAAACAAGCGGATGAAGATCTAAAGAAACTAGAAATTTTTCCCTACAAGCAAACTAGTTCTCCTGTCAAGAAAAGAAAAATGGTGACTTTTGGACCAACTACTACTTTTGACATTAATCCAAACGAGGGAGCTTCTGCACTAGTTGATACTGTGTCAGATGATACCATAGTAAACACGAGAAGTAGCTTATCAAGCATCATGGATATGGTTGATCGAAATGAAACCCCATCGAATAGCGTTGGTCCGAAAGGAATTGGTCCTATTGCGAGACTTTACATCAGACAGGATGATAAACAATTTGGTATATGGGGAAATGAGGACAAAATTTATATAGGAGATAAACAAATTCAAGTAAATGGAGATACAATCATCATTCAAAATGAAACTTACAAAGGAACTCACGGATTATGGCGTTTGTTAACTGATCCTCTAGGACCTGATCCTGATAAATACACTAAAGAGGATTTGAAAGTTTACAAGAAAATTCTCATTCAAACGAACTCTCTATACCAAAAGAACGATCCAACTACCAATAAAGTAAAGTCTAGTACGGGGAAAAAATGGAAAGAGTTGATCGCACCTATTTGGAAAGAAATCAAAGCAAGTAAAGTTGGTTCGGGTTTGATAGAATATTCCGAAAATCCAGTGGAATTTAAATACATCGACAACCTCCAACAGTTGCTACAGCGTTTGTTCTATTTGCACGCACAAGAACGAGCTGGTAATAACAATTTTCACAATGAAAAATTAGGAATTGTAAAGTTTATAAGCGATCAGTTGGAAAAAAAACATAGATAATCCCAAAGGAATAGAATATCTGATGAAAGTTGTTAACAGTTTGCCGAAAGGAATTATTAAAAGTGGATCCGGAGTTTTAAATACTTTGCTGAATAAACTAGATGGTTTCGTACCTGAAATGCATTTACCCGGATACAACTATTGTGGCCCATTTACAAAACTAGATGAACGATTGAAAAGAGGAGATCCTGGAATTAATAAATTGGACGAAGGCTGTAAGCTACATGATATATTTTACAGAGATCACACAGACGTGAAAGAAAGACACATAGCGGATAAAGCACTGGAGGAAGTAGCAAAAGAAAGAATGTTCGCGAGTGATTCAAGTTGGAAAGAAAAAGCTGCTGCAGCTGTAGTGATGGGTGGAATGAAAGGTAAACAGGTTTTAGGTATGGGAGTTGAAGGTATGGGAGTTGAAGGTATGGGAGTTGAAGGTATGGGAGTTGAAATGAGTAAACGGTCCTTTGGTATGAGAGTTCGTTATTAAAAAAATTTACTATAATAAATAACTATGATTACGAAAAAAATAGATTTAACCGAAAATCAACTAACCAAAATGCGAGCCGCTTACAAGAAGCGCAGAAGTGTTACAGTTCGTTTGGCAGCGAAACAAATTTCAGGAAATGGAAAACATAAAATCAGTCTGTGGGAAACTCAATCAAAAGCATTTGAAAAAGCAAGAGGAGAAAAGAAAGGAATTACGTTAACTTTGAATTATGAACAACTACAATTGAATCACACGGGTGGATTCTTACCATTGGTGTTTGCAGGAATGGGAGCACTTGGAGCGTTATTAGGTGGAGGTGCTGCAGTAGCATCTTCAGTAATAGATTCGAAACATAAAGCTGCTGAAGAAGCGGAAATAAAACGTCATAATCTCGAGATGGAAAAACTAGCTCAAAAAGCAAAAAGTTTAAGTATTGGGTCCGGTTTAAAAAAACGAAAAAAACGGAAAACTACCAACCTTTGAGTAATTTAGATTTAAATCGTTTCGCGAAAAATTTTTAAAATAAAACATTTCCGAGGTATTTTCATGAAAGATGAACTTCCTGATCGATCTAAACCCGTTGAATGTGGAATTATTAATTTGGAAAATTCTTATCAAAATGGTAGTCACTGGACTTGTTATTTTAAAAAATCCGAAAAAGAAAAATATTATTTCGATTCCTATGGAAACGCACCACCTCCTAAAGAGTTGGTAAAATACTTGGAAAATAAACATATTTTTTACAATTCCGAACAAATTCAAAAGTATAATGATCCTCCAATTTGTGGACATCTGTCTTTGATAGTGTTAAAAGAACTTTCAAACGGAAAAGATTATGAAACTGTTTTAAAAAACATGCAGAGGGAAATTGAATTCTGAAAAAATCTTAGTATAATATTGTTGTTTTAATGGAAATTTTCCATTAAAACGTTTTTATTAAACAAACTTGATGTTATACATGTCTCTCCCATTTATTGATTTGGTGATTCCATGGTACACTAAGCAAACACCGTACTCAACTAGAGCTTGGAGTTCATTTTTATCAAATTTTTGAATACATCTTTCTGGTATGAACACTCTAAATTCTCCTAGATTGGCTATAACAGCCTCCCACGAGTATTTCGTTGACACAAATTCAAAGTTTATAATTTTGTAAGGTTTTCCGATTTCTAGTTCAGAAAGCTTGTTTGTGTTGTTTTCAAAATTAATTTTTTTCAATAGCTGCTCCCTATTCATTTCTATTTATTTATTATAGAATATATTCTTTTAACTAGCCTTCCATCTTTAAATAGGAGACCCGGTGAATCACCGGGTCTCCTATTAAGGCAAATACAAGTCAATTTGATTTTTAACAGTAAATACCTCGTACCCGTCGATTCGACGGGGGGTCCTATGTAAAGTCGAGAACATTTAAAGAATAGTTTTTAAAACTCTTAAAGAGGGGAGGCGAATCGCCTCCCCTCTTTAACTTTAAAGTCGAATACAAGTCGAGAACATTTAAAAAAGATTTTAAAATTCTTAAAGAGGGGGAGCAAATCGCTCCCCCTCTTTAACGTTAAAGTCGAATACAAGTCGAGAACATTTAAAAAAGATTTTAAAACTCTTAAAGAGGGGGAGCAAATCGCTCCCCCTCTTTAACGTTAAAGTCGAATACAAGTCGAGAACATTTAAAAAAGATTTTTGAAAACTCTTAAAGTGGGGTGGCCAAATTGGCCACCCCACTTTAACGTTAAAGTCGAATACAAGTCAGTTGACTAAAAAAGCCGCGGCTCACATGTGAGCCGCGGCTTTTTCATTTCATACGAAAAAGCCGCGGCTTGAATTCCAGCCGCGGCTTTTTCATTTCATACGAAATTTTATGGCTCACATGTGAGCTGCAAAATTTGATCTCGGTTAACAATAACGAAACTACCACAAACTTGATGTTATGCATGTATTTTTTCATTTTTTGATTTGGTGATTCCATGGTAAACTAAACAACCACCGTGCTAGTTAAAAGGATCTCTACTATAATAGACAAAAGAAAAAGGTGAGGGCGAATCGCCCTCACCTTTAAGAATTCAAAAAAAATGAGGGGCTAGTTAAAAGAATATATTCTATAATAAAATGTATGATGCGAGAAGACATTGTGAAAAGTGCGATGTTAGCACTACTTATAAAAATTGGGCTAGACACCTAAAGTCTAAGCGCCATGAAAAAAACGACCCGGACCGGACAATGACTATCAGAAAACCTAGGAAAGCGAAACCTGTATTTGTAAATCCGAGGAAATTACACAAAGTATTTAATTTTAGTGAAAAAATATTTGAAAAAAGCAAAGAATCTAGGAAAGCGAAACCTGTATTTGTAAATCCGAGGAAATTGCACAAAGTATTTAATTTTAGTGAAAAAATATTTGAAAAAAGAAAAGAACCGAGAACTGAAGTTGGAGAAAAGGAAACTGCATTTAAATCTAGATTAGTGACTTACGATATTAAAAATACGAAAGGATTTAAAGATGCTTACAAATTTCTTGACAGTATTAAAAAAATCGTAACTGGTTTAATCAACATGAAACTTAGAGATATGAAACTAAAAGTTAATGTAGTTTTAATCGCAGAATTTATAAAAGGGACAAACGAAAATAATATGGAGTATCATGAACTCAATTTCAAAACTAAAAACGTAATAATATTGCAGTCAGCAGAAGTACCAAATTGTTACGAGGAAATGAAACAGAAAATTCTAAATGAAATGGAAACGTTCGAAATAAAAGGATCTCAATGGCAACTTCACAAAATCAAACATTTAGAACTGAACGTTAACAAGTACACTCCTTTGAGAGGATCGTCTTACATCCCACTCCCTAATTTTCTACAATATAGGAAAGCAATTATAAATGTGAAAAATGACGATAATAAATGTTTCCTTTGGTCTGTTCTGTCTGCACTTCATCCAGCTGACCACCATTCTGATAGAATAGGAAATTACATAACATGGGAACATGAGTTTGATGAAGCGTTGAAAGATATCAGTTTTCCTATGAAACTTACGAGTATAAAATTGTTTGAGAAAAGAACTGGGATTTCCATAAATGTTTACTGTCTGGATGAAAAAAATATTATAATACCCTTGGAAATAACGAAAGAGGAAAAGGAAAGGCACATTGACTTGTTTTACTTGAAAAACGAGGAAACTGAACATTATTGTTGGATCAAGGACTTATGGAAACTTGTTGGTCATAGTCAGCTAACAAAAGATCACAAACGAAGGTACTTGTGTAAAATGTGCTTGAATAGCTTTGGAACTCAGTTCAAATTAAACGAACATAAAGAATATTGTGGAGCTCATAAAGCTGTTAAAGTAGAACTACCAGAACCTTACGATAATGTTTTACAATTTGAAAATTATAAACGCTCCATGAAAGTACCATTCGTTATCTACTCGGACTTTGAAAGTTTTCTAAGCAAACTTCAAACTTGTCAACCTGATGAAACTAATGCGTTCACTAATAAAATTCAAAAACACGAAGCTAGCAGTTTTTCATATTACATAAAGTATTCCAACGGATATTATAAACCTCCAGTCGAATATTCTGGTCCAGATTGTCCAAAAGTATTTTATCAGAAACTGAAAGAGGAAGTTTTACACATTGCTAAGGAATATTACGATAAAATTGTACCCATGAAACCATTGACAAACGAACAGGAACAGGAATTCAAAAATGCTAAATCTTGTCACATTTGTGAGAGAGGTTTTAACGAATTGCCTCCAATGTTAGAAAAGAAACTTGATGTAATGAGAAAAACAATTCAACACATTATTGATAAAAATAATGACAATCAAGCAGATATATATATTGAAGAATTAGAAGTTTTTAAGTCAAATATACCTGATAATTGTATAAAAGTAAAAGATCATGACCATTTGTCAGGAGAATTTAGAGGTACCGCCCATTCTCTGTGTAATTTGGAGTATCAATGTCCGAGATTCGTACCTGTATTTTTCCACAACCTGGCTGGGTACGATGCCCACTTATTTATAAAACAACTCGGAGAGGATGAAGGGGAAATACGATTGATTCCAAATACTGAGGAAAAGTACATTTCGTTTTCAAAGATTCTTAGGTACGACTCTGGAAAATTGAATGAGAAAGGAAACAAAGTAATGAATAAAATTGAAATAAGGTTCGTGGATTCGTACAAATTTCTAGCAAGCTCTTTGGAAAAACTAGTGGGAAATTTAACGAAAGATCAATTTAAGGAACTGGTAAAACATTTTGGAACAGAGAACTTGGAGTTGATGACAAGGAAACTAGCTTACCCATATGAGTACATGGATAGTTCGGAAAGGTACGATGAAACCTGTTTGCCACCTATAGAGAAATTTTACAGCCATCTAAATAAACAAAATGTAAAAGAAAACGAATATAAAAATGCACAAGAAGTTTGGGAAAAATTCGGTATTAAAAACATGTGGGAATTCACCGCGCTTTACAACAAAAGTGACATCTTACTGCTTGCAGATGTGATGGAAAATTTCAGAGATATTTCCCTGAAAACGTACAAACTAGATCCTGCATGGTACTACACAACACCTGGATTCTCATGGGATTGTATGTTGAAAATGACAAAAGTTAAATTGGAACTGTTGACCGATTATAATAAAATTTTAATGATAGAAAAAGGAATTCGCGGTGGAATATCTCAATGTAGTAACAGGTACGCAAAAGCAAACAATAAGTACATGGGTGAACAATATGACCCATCTAAACCTTCGAGTTACATAGCGTACGTAGACGCTAACAACCTTTATGGATGGGCAATGTCCAAATACTTACCATCTGGTGGTTTTAAATGGGTAGAGAACTTGTACAATTTAGATATGGATAATTTAGATGTTGAAAATATAAGTGATGAGTCTCCCAAAGGTTATTTTCTGGAAGTTGACTTGGAATATCCTAAAGAACTACACGATTTACACTCGGATCTACCACTTGCACCGGAAAACAGGATTGGAAATACAAAATTACCTAAACTGATGACAACTTTGTACAACAAAGATAGATACGTTTTGCACTACAGGAATTTGAAACAGTGTCTGAGCATGGGGATGAAACTAAAGAAAATACACAAAGTTCTGGAGTTTGATCAATCGGATTGGTTGAAAGTGTACATTGACTTCAACACGGAACTGAGAACTAAAGCGAAAAATGATTTTGAAAAGGAATTTTTCAAATTGATGAACAACAGTGTATTCGGAAAAACGATGGAAAATATCAGGCAAAGAATCGATATCAAATTATGCTCAAACGGAAAGAAACTGGAATTATTGATAGCAAAACCTACTTTTGATCGTAGAACGATATTCACTGAAAATTTAGCAGCAGTTCACATGAAAAAGACCAAAATTCTTTTCAATAAACCAATCTACATTGGAATGAGTATTTTGGACATTTCAAAAACTCTAATGTACGATTTTTATTACAACACGATAAAGAAACAATACGGAGAAAATGTCAAATTGATGTACTGTGACACGGACAGTCTGATCATGGATATAAAGACTGAAGACTTTTACTCGAATATTAAAAACAACATGATTGATCAGTTTGATACATCCGATTATCCGAAAGAAAATGTCTACGGTATACCTCAAGTGAACAAGAAAGTACTTGGAAAATTCAAAGATGAAATGAGCGGAAAAGTAATGGAGGAATTTGTCGGACTAAGATCGAAACTTTACGCACACAAAACGTTCGAGAATCAAAAAGAAACAAAGAAAGCGAAAGGGATCAAGAAAAACGTTATTGAACAGGACATTAAATTCAATGATTTCAAAGAATGTCTGTTGACCAAGAAACCGATCTACAAAACGCAAATTATGTTCAGAACAAACAAGCACGATATTTATACCATTAAACAGAACAAGAAAGCGCTCAGTGCCTACGATGATAAAAGGCATATTCTGGAAAATGGTATGGATACTCTTGCTTGGGGACATCATAAAATTGGAATAGGAAAAGAAAATTTCGTAGATCATCTGAAGGAGCTTATGAAAACACAAAACGAGAAAGAAAATGGAATTATAGGTAGGATTAAAGTAAATACTAAATTATAATTTTTATAAGGGATTCTTATAAAAACCTAATATTTTTCCATCTCCTTTTCCATCTCCTTTTCCATCTCTGCTCTTACTACAGATTCTCTTACAAATGTAAATATACTGTGCACACTTTTTAGCATATTTTGATTATCCTCTTCGATGCATTCAAAACAAATATCACCATTTAGTACTCTAACACCACAATTTTTGCAAACGTTAATATTTTTGAAAGGAGTAAAATTTAGAATGTTTTCAGTTAGTTTATTTTTTCCATTGAGAAAGTTACGTTTCACAGTTGCTAAATCCAAAAACTTATGATACTTCCTCACGAAATAATCAGTCAGTTCTCCAGATTTAGATACTGCCTGCCACTCGCTCTTGGAAAGACAATTTCCATCTTCGAGTTCTCTTAACGCTTTAAAGTATTCCATTTTATTTTATAGTAGAGATCCTTTTAACATACCCCCCCAAATGAAAAAGTCACTGGTTCTGATGTTTTGTGATAAAAAATGTGTTCTGATGTTTTGTGTTGAAAAATTTTATCAAGGGTCTAACAGAAAAGCATTTTTAACAGGATTTAACAGAAAATCATTTTTAACAGGGTTTAGCACAAAATCAGTTTTAACAGAGATTGAAGTCGGAATCATTTTTATCAGAGATTTAACAGAAAAGCATTTTCAACAGAGATTGAAGTCGGTGGCCCAGGATGAATATTCGGATACTACTTATATATATATATACCTTGAATTTTGTATCTGTGCTCTTCATATTATATCTACCACACCCAGACCATAGTCTGAACTGATTTACGTGGTAGTAATTTGTTCGATTCTGACATCTGACGGGTCAGGGAAAAGAACGATTTTAGTCATCTAATACAAACTTAGAGAAGACAAAAAGCTTTTGAAATTTTCACAATTCATTTTGGGGTTAAAAAATTGAGGAAAAAACAGTTTTTCTTCTTCTCAATATTCTGCTCTGGAGTAATGTAATAAACAAAACTAGAGTAGTAAAATTGTTCATGAAAAGAAAATATAATTAAAATAATACTTTTTTCAAAACAAGTTCATGACTTTGATCATTGTTGCCCAGCATCATATGCGTCACCTATCTCCCGTGAGTGGTGACTTCGATCGTTCTTTCCCGGACGTTCTCCTACTTCGAAAATTCTTCCCCAGTGCCTGTATTTTCGAATTCCGTTTCAGTGATGCTGATTTATTACTCTAAGTTATTAACTAATATTGTTTTGTTTCCATAATGGAATAATCTTGTGAAAAGAAGGCACTACATGGTTGGTATACAATTGAGTAGTAGGTACCTGCTGGTAAGCAGTAGGTACTAGACATATCCATGATCTTTTGTTTTTCCCATCAAGGGAGAAATTTCACAAAATATTAGTCGACAACCTATGATTTTGACTGGCTCAGGACCTACCAAAGCAGGAAAAGATATTTAGGCCAGTGACGTACTTCTAGGCATTGCTAGCTCAAAACGTGAAAAAAAGAGACTAAAATCGTACTTTCCCTGGGCCCGTCATTAGATTTTGTTCATAGGTTGTCTGTAGGGAAGTGGGTTTAATGAAGAAAAATGAACAAGAAGAGAAAATTATATATATACATATATCCTAAAAGGGCAGCCATCTGAGTGACGTATCCATTACACTACAATATGTTTTAATCAGTGTCGTCGTTTTAATTTCAAGTATGACAATCCCTTCCAGGAGCGGTCATTAATGCTCTCCCGAATTTTCTACGGTTTTCACGGCGCGTACAGTTCACAGCTCTCATACTGTCCGCTCACATTCACCGGATGAGAACGAGTTAAATACTATTTTTCTTGTGAGGGAAAGGAGAGGGACTAATTTTCTTCACTGTTGAAAAAAAGGGGGAGCGACGTAGGACGAACACTTAGCCTAGAAAAGGTTTCCCCCCCGGTGGAGCTTGAGGAGGTTCAATCAAGCTTTTGTTGAGGTCTGACAGCCTGTGGGGTCCCTCGCCAGTTCCCTCGTTAATAGGCCAGGTCGGAATGATGACGTCGTGGGACCCCGCTTATGGGCTGGCGGAGACCGTTTACTACCTTTTTAGATGGGAAGCCGGCTATAATTTTGTATGAACGAACCCCATTTTAATGAACTCGTAAATCAATCGTGAAACCCGACGACAAGGAAATGAGTTACGCTCATGATCATGACAGCCTGCCTAAATGTCTTTTCCTATTTTGGTAGGTCATGAGCCAGTCAAAAAAACATTCACCAAAAAAACCTGGCTACAAACTTATTGTATGATCCAGTGGTGTAATTTGAGGAGGGGCAGGGTGGACAGAGCCCCTCCATGAATTACAGAGGACGCAGCAGTTCATGGTATGGATACAATCAAAATTAATAATTCTACGCTTTTAACTCCAGTACCTAACACCTTCAATTGGAGAACGCAATTAGTAAAATAGAATCGGGTACTAGTATTATAATACTGTCCGGTTGCCTATCAAATTTAGACGCTCTTAGAAAAAAGAAATTATTCTTATTATCCTTCTTATAAGGTTCGTTTGTATGAGGGCAAAATTGCGAGAATATTGACATGGATATGTCTTTGCTCTGGGGCGTCAACGAAAAATTTTCGTTAAGCAAAAGTTTATGTCACAATTTCTAATGATGTTCACGTACAACCCATCCGTTGCTAGGGGAATGGAACTTCCGCAGTTTTCATCGCACAGAAATCGTTCGCCACTCGTTGGAAAGCGCTTGATTTATGTGATAAATGTTCAAATCTCAAGCTACCAATTTCCCCCTCCTTACGTACCTGGCTACATTCCTAAACTAAGTTGGTTGGACTATAAATAATTCTAATAAGCCGGTTACAATATTCTTAACGTAAAGCAATAGCATCATTTACTCCACTCCATAGGAAACATTTTTATCCTTTTGACAACAGTCGAGTACAACTCGAGGACAACCGTTATGAAATCCCCAATCAAAGTCATATCCATGTAACATGGTATCTGCTTGTAAAGCGGATGGTGGAACTCGTTTTTGATAACGTTTCGTCCTCTTACTGAGGACATCTTCAGATCTTGGTTTGTCCAGGAAAAAATTTATAAACATCCCAATATAAAGGATTGGTCAAATAAAACAGTGGCTCACCTAGTCAACTCAAAGTCAAGAAAGCAAGATCTGAAGATGTTCTCAGTAAGAGGACGAAACGTTATCAAATAAAACAATGAATGATATAATTTCATTTATTAATGAAAAATCAGGCTATCATGAACATAAAAATGATAGCGCCTGTATTGGAGAAACAACTTTGATAGTATATATAGTATGCTTATACAGTCCAAAGTTGAAGGATTTGTTTACAACTCTCGAGGACAACCGTTATGAAATCCCCAATCAAAGACATATCCATGTAACATGGTATCTGCTTGTAAAGCAGATAGTGGAACTCGTTGACGAGTTTTTTACAGCCGCTCGGAGGGGAGTGAAATCACCAAGTCAACGAAACGGAAATGTGGATACTGCAAACTGAAATCAAGTCGTTCCCCACTATATTCTGGGGCTATCCCATATACGATTTTTCCCCAGAAAACTATCCATTGTTCAGTATCCACCAAATTCCCCTACGAACTTCCCCTGCTTTTCACTGCCTACTTGATCAAGCTTGGTTGTTTCCCGTATTCTTTTAATAATTTTTGATTGTTGGAATATCGTTTGTATTATACCAATTACGAATTAAATCACAGTTAACATACTCGTAAAGAAAAAAATAGAAGTTTTCTTTGATGATTAAAATAGCTTAATAAAAAATATTTAAAAAATCTCTAGTAGCAGTAGGCTTTTCTATTCTAACCTAGCATATTGCTGGTTTGAGTTTGTTTTGTTTACATTTTGTTGTTTGTCGTTCTCGGTTTCATGCCTCGTTTTTTATTCCGCGTACTTATATAATAAAATTGTGTGACACTGTCCAGATCAACAATTACAATTGTGGATAAACGTGTAAGGGTGTAAATATATGATTTTGCAGGCAGTAAGTAAGTATATTGAGACGATGTGTGATAAATGGTGTGACATAAACAAGAAGTTATATTGGAAACAAAAAAACGAGGAAAAGCACTGCAGAATCCATCAAAATTTACGGCGGATTCCCTCAAATTATGAATGACAAAATTCCTTTGCACCGTGCTCCCAGGAATTCAATGATGCGTCGCTGAAAAAGGTGAATCACACGTGAGCTGGCGACCGTTATACCATCAAATTGAAGATTGTAGAAATCGAGTCGTTCGAAGGTGACTCATCCGACAGTGAATTCCTGAAGTGCATAAAATGGAAGATCAAAACAACCGCAAAATCGACGGAGAGCATAAAATAGCAGTCACGGCTGAAGAAACAAAGCAGGACGTACAGAAAAAAAACGTAACGCATCGGAGTACTGGATTCAAGAATGAAAACGTCATTTCTGACCACGATTTCAATACCTAACTGGATGAAAACAAAATTTAAGGTTATAATTAGGAATTATACGAAGGACCAACTTATGTAGCTACTCATTATCCCAGAATTCTTTAGAGATAGTTAACATTTCCCCTAGATAAGAAGATTGCCTTAACAAGGATGATTGGAATGCCGATATTGAAGAAGGGGCAATCATTTTTCATTGCTTCCCTCAATCTAACGTTTACTGTAGTAGTTTTATCTTATTAAGGTTATTATTGGAAGAAGAGGAAGGTTATTGGGTAGGTAGACGAATTAAGTTTTTTTCGGGTTTGAGCGGCCTGATTTTAAGTTGTAGTTAAATTACATCTATTCTTGCTTGGACATTCAGAAATTTATCTATCAACATGAAATTAACTATCGCACAAAGATCGGGAATGCGTTTGTTTTTGTAGGAATAAGAAATTTGACCTAAAAAGAGAAAAAAGTTCCAGTCATGCAGCATGATCGTATGAGCGAATTTTCATAAATGGTCGTATTACATTTATGTTAAATTCTGTTGAAATTTGAGCACTTTGGGGGCGAATAAAAATTGTATTATACATTTTATAGCAAACTAACTTTTTGTCAGTAATATTCCAATGAACAAACGGTTTTGTGAATTTTTACAATTTTTTCAAGTGATCCTAGCAATTTTTAAATGTCCTAGTTCATGTTCGATTAATTTTTTTCGAGTAGCATTCTGCTAAAAAATAGAAATTTGTTAATTTTTAGCGGTTTTTTGCCTTTTTTAGTGATTTTTTAAGTAAATTTTTTGAAATTTGACCAATTTAATGTGCTCAAAAAGTGTTGTTTAACGAACTCATCCTTTCTTTTGAAATGCTTGATTTTTTGGCGAAAGAACGAAGTTTTTATCTCAATTCTATCGAGAGTTATCGTCTTGAATGACACATACATATATATACTTATATATATATATAACATTATATTATATTACTGTTTTGAAGTTTGTGCATTCCGAGTACAAAGAAATTGTTAACCACCAATTTTATGGCAAATAAATTCGTTCCAAATCATATTCTACGAATAAAAACAGATTTTGGATGTTTAGCAATTTTTCAGTTCTTCATTCGATTTTTCTGCAGATATTGATGAAATTCAAGTACATTTTTCACCATAATTTTATAAATACATTTTTGAATGTTTTAGTTCATCGTCAATAAACTTCTGTCGACTACGATTCTGATAAAAATATAAATTTAACAATTTTAAGGCTTTTTTTAGTAATTTTTAGTGATTTTTTGAACACATTTTTTGAAATTTGACCAATTTAATGTGCTCAAAAAGTGTTGTCCAACGAACTCATCCTTTCTTTTGAAATGGTTGATTTTTTGGCGAAAGAACGAAGTTTTTATCTCAATTCTATCGAGAGTTATCGTCTGGAATGAGACATACATATATATATGTACATATAAAAAAGCGTTAAAATCCAGGAATCATTTCAGAATGCCTCAAAACAGATTTCGATGAAGAAAATTTTTGAAAATTTTTATTTTAAAATTTTTGGAGCCATTGCAATAGCTTTATTTTCTAAGAAAATTAGCTAAAACTTGATCGGTGGTGAATTATGCGCAAAAATCGCCAAAGCGGTCGATGCAAGTCGATAATCCATAGCAACAACGCTATCTTCCGCGAAAAAAGCGACGAGGCATTAAATCAAGATTTCTTCCTACATATTAAGTCACAACGATCTTCGCTGGAGGGTGTTACGTTTTCTTATGGGCCAGCCGCTGGACGTAATCAGTGCTCCCCTTTCCTTCACGAGACGACGAAAGAATTATCCCATGATATATTGTGAAAGAGGGATTCATGGTACTTGCCCCATTAACACCGTTCTCCTAACGGCCTACAATACCGTCTATTTCGGATTTACGGCTGGGAACCGAGTTTAGTGGCCTTAAAGATGCATGAAAACTGTGGGATGGGCCTCTGGTATGCGCCCTCGAGGTGGTCCCGGATAAAGAATGAACTTCCTACGATTTTAAGTCGGGCACGTCTCAAACGGACGAGATTTCATCATTCTTGAAGGGATATCTGCATTCCTCGGCGGCCCAGAGGGTGATAAAACGGGAGTAACTGGAAGAAATGTGCTGCCCCGATCACTGAGGTGAAAGGCGTGAATTTAAATAAAAGCGACCGAGAAGAACTAGACGAATTTCAGATTCAGAGTATGTACTATCAATTTATTTGTATGTAATACAATGTAATACAAAAACATAAGGATAAGACATTTAAAGTTAGGTAAGCATCCACACGAAGGTAAGAAAATAGATAATAATTAAATGTAAGGATATAAAGACAAATTAATATAGAGACTGATACATAAATTGATTGCTAGAGGCCACTGATCTACTATGTTTAAAATCATTTTCCGAGTTAATGCAGTTGAGTGGTGAAAAATGCCCAGGTCCGGGCACAAGCTTGCTATAAGCGTGGTTAACAATTCGAGGCATTCTGAACAAAGGTCTATGATAGATTGGTCGAGGAAAACGGTATCCAGAAGAGGTGCCTAACGCGTACGAGGGAGTGCAGAGTTGACGAATGCATGCAGTGACGGTGAGTCAACCATTCCCAAGAATAGCTTCTGCAAGTTCGCTGCATCCGCCAAACAGCGACGAATTATGGGGTTCTGTGAACCACATTCATTATTCAAAGTGTTGAAGTCCACCAAATCCTGCGGGATACCAAGTTTATATGAGATAAAGCGCAGGAATCTACGATGTACTCTCTCAATAGGGTTGATGAGGCACTTATAATATGGACTCCAAACAATCTATGCATACTCCAAGATTGGGAACACAAGTGACCTATATATCCTATATATTATCCAATATCCTAAGATTCCCATAACACATCAAGCAAAGGGGGGCCTGAAACCTGTTAGAACGGTAGCTCATGGAAGAATGGTAGTGCTCTATTTGCAAAACTGACTTTTTCGAAACATTCCTCGCCGATCTTAAGCGGAATTTGCTGGTTGAAGACTGAACCACGGCCCAACGTAGCGACCTTCATTACTGGAGATTTTTTGACTAAGGTGAGTTGAAATTCATTTTCCGAATCTTACATAGCTGTAGGTCACAAATTGACACGTACCATCTTAGTAGATCACACCCTCCATTTGAATATCGCATAGGACAGGGTCAAAGTCCTTGTACGCAAATGACATACGTACCGAGATTCACAATCCATAAAATTATTTACGACAAAGAGTAGGCATCGAATGTTTGGTTCTGATGCGAAAGTGTTGAGTTGGTAGGTGGTCGGTTCATTCAATCTCGTCCGTTTGGCCAGCAGCTACCTTCGGAGATTTTCCGTTAATAATGACGGGAAATTGTAAGCTGATTACAACGAAAGTTTGCCGACTTGGAGATGAGTTTTAGGTCAGACCCAAATAAACCTCGAGAACACTCGAGAAGACCAAACCCACTTGGCATGATGACTAACAGAGTTGGCAATCTTACGGACCATCGTTCAAATCGGCTATTACGACCTCCGTCGTAATCCCGTCGGATTTAACCGCTTCCAGATGAGGTAGGACGGGAACGGAGCCGCACTCCAAAAAGAGTATCTGAAGGGGTATTGACTGAACGGAACCCCGCAATGATGATGAGCCAGACTTGCGGCCGCCCAGCCCGAAGGAATCAGGGTGAAGCGGTAAACTGCGGTTTGCGGTCTATGGAGGAGCTGAAGGTACAAGAACTAATTTTCATTTTACGAGGGGATGTTTTTTCTTTGATGGGAAATTGAGTTATACGGCTCAAAGAACAGGAGGAACAAGGAGCTCATCTTCTGGGATGCTTAAAGAATATCAACACACACATACCAGCAGTAGCATCCATTTGGAAATACATTTATTTTTTTATTTATTTTTTTTTATTTTTTTTTTACATTTTATGTCTTTACTTTGGCACATAGGTAAACGAAAAAAGCGTTAAATAAAAGCGTTGAAAAAAAGCGTTAGGGTTGGTTTTCTGATGATTTCCGCTTACAACCGAGTCGTTGCTAGGGAAATGGTACTTCGTCGTTTTTCATCCCACAAAATTCGTTGACCATTCGTTCGAAAGCTCTCGATTTATCCAACCATATTATGTTAACTACTACGTAGTGGATGGCCAACAAGCTGAGTTATGAGCATGGTTATATGAATAATTGTTTACACACAGGTGATCATTTTCAATAAGTGATATTGTGAACATGATTGCAACCGCTTGTTAATTTCTAATGATTTCATTGAGCTGGTGTTCAATGATGTGATTCATAGCAGGTGATCCGAATATTGCGAGAACGGTTTGATTTGTGAAGCGGTGGTTAAATCATTTTAATAGGTAATTTCTATACTTTACACCCTAGGAAGCTGTAATTTCGTTTTTAGCCTCTTTAGGACATTTACTTGAGGATGCCCAGGGTCCGGATCAGATGAGTGGCTCTTAGAGCTTGCATACGAGTCTGCAACACATCTGCAACTAAAGACATAAAATGTCCCAATGTGTTGCAGACTCGTATGCTAGCGTTTCTTTTCGATGCTTCAACCCTTAGGAAAAGCAAACGAATAAACATAGCGATCGGAGTGGTTTCGTTCGATTCTTTATTTATTTTACTTTATTAATTAGAGGATAAAAGTTGAAGAACATGGTGTTTTATATGAAATCGAGGGTTTTTGTGAAAAATGACCCTCTGAAAAAAATTCGAGTTCGGGGGCGATTCCTTCATTTTTTCAAATAATTTAAGCCGCGTCCCAACCGGAAAGGTCATTAGGGGCAATCAAAAATGGGTGTCAAAAGGACACTCCATCGGGCACGATTCTAAGGGGAGCCATGCTGACTCACTAAACGGACACCACTGGCAGATTGGTGGGGGAGAAATAATAATAATAACAATAACCCGCAAAGCGAGGCATCGCCGCACACTGCCTCAAGGGATACAGCGATGACTTTGTAACCCCTACAGTGGATAAAAATACCCAGTAATGAAAACTAAACTACGACAAGATGATCCCTATAGATACATAAATACTATTGATAAAAATGTATAATAATATGGTTTAGTTTATTGACCTCTAGGTGATAATTATGACAGTTTTTTGGGGTTCTTGAGAGTCGGTGAGGCAATAATAAAACGCAAATCTTCAGGGCCAACGTTTCGATGTATTTATACATCATCATCATCAGGACTCGGAGAATTTATGCAGCTGTTTACACGGCCATTTAGTAGTTAGCAACACATTCATGTATGCACATATACTGACGAGTGAAAACATGTGAGAATATGAACTAACTGTACGTTACTTTAAGAAGTAGGGGTTTTCAACGGTTCACATGTTGTTTCATATTCTCACATGTTTTCACTCGTCAGTATATGTACATACATGAATGTGTTACAAACTACTAGATGACCGTGTCAAACAGCTGCATAAATTCTCCAAGCCCTGATGATGGTGTATAAATATATCGAAACGTTGGCCCTGAAGATTTGAATTTTATTATTGCCTGACCGACTCTCAAAAACCATAAAAAACTGTCATATAAATATATAATGATAAATACTAACATCTTAGTTAAATAAAGGTGTGACTACATAAATAAATAAAAATGTTTATGTGAAGTGGAATACCACATTAGAATACAGCGTTAAGCTCAGGCTTGATACTAAAAGGATGGCAAGAAATATTACGTCGTTCGTCAGTAAGATAAGACACTTTTTATAGAGATGAAAGGAAGCGGCTTTCAAACTGATGTTCAGCTGTTGTACACGATGTCTTGGAGTTAGTAATGTTTCCCGTGTTGACGATGGAAGGTTGACCCCGGTTCGCCCTTCAGGAGTCAACGACTTCTTTATAACCGCTTGTGAACAAACTGTCGACGAAGCGGTGGGAATCGGATTTGGGGGCGATTTCTATGCTAAAGGATAGAGAACTGATATATAAATCCCCGAAGATTTCGTTAGCATGAGCTCCGTTATCCCAAACGCCTCGTCTCTGGTTTCCGGTCCCTTTCCGACGAAATGTCATTTACATATCATGGGAAACGGGCGCTAGATGTTAGGAAACGCATAGATATGAGCCAAAAATAAAGTAACCGGCATCAAAGAAATTGCGTTGTGCAAGATACTGGAAACATTCCACCCCGTAGTCTGTATAAACAAACCACTTAACCACCCAATATTAAGCAACATACTCATAGACTCGGCAACAACACACCCAAATCGAACCAACACTTTTAAGTTGTTTTGGTGATAGTGAAGGGTGAGAGAGGAGATTTATTATCATTTACCATTATTAAAATTCCCAGATATACTGTGCTATTGTTGAAATAATCATTAAAATAATTTTCGTTTCGTTACGTTTCCATCCTTACCAGCTCCTCACGCGGAATGAACGGAAGGGCAGGAAGAATATTCTTTATATAATGCTTGCTCGAATTGTAAAATCATAAATGAAGTTAAAAATGCAAGGTATTTAGGGGTGTATTTCGATGAAAATCTAAAGTGAGATTCGCAAATAAAAAAGATCAATAATAAATTAAGAAAATTAATTTGTTTTTACAAAATTGAGAGCCTTTGTAGATATGCATAACGCGTTTGTTAGTTCTATTTTATTGTATTGTCTTCCAACGTCGAGTGGAGGGTATGCACCCGTATATAAACCAGTAATTGGAAATCAAAAATCAATTATCCGCATCATAACTAATTCCAATTACCTAAGACATTCTCTCTCTGCCCTTATTCAGACGATTGAAGACTCTTTGTTTCCGAAAATTGATGGAAATAACTTGTTTAAAACAAACGTTAATGGAGAATTCATTTGTAATTTGTCATGAAATAAATAAATTAAAAAAAAAAAAGAGTGACCTAGATGTACAAAATTATTTTATGCGCCTGTCTTTTAGGAAATTTGACGCTGATTCGGAATCTAGCCCAAGCTCCTAGACCTAAAAAACATGTGAACACCCCAATAAAAATACGTATTTTGGCATATTTTTCAAAATTTAAACCTCCAAAACCGTTCAAAAAATTGTTTCTATGTATAAAAGAAGTTGTAGAAAACTTAATTGTGAGTCGATTAATCACCGCAAAAAGCAAAATATAGTAATCTAAAGACGATATTGATTTTTAAAGTTTTACAGCAACGGAAAATTCAGTTTTTCTAAATTAGATATCAAGGTTGATATTTAGTCGAGTATCTGAAACAAGCATAGTTGTCGATCATCGAATTCTGAAATGTAGAAGTTGAATTAGCTCTGAGTAGGAACAAGAATTCACACGGAAAACCAAAGTAGAGTGTGACGCATCAGGAATATAAAACGTAGCAAATTATTACACAACGGTTTATTATTTTTGTGTTAGTCTTTCAGTGCAGATCATCGGTCTATAATTACTAAACCCCTGTTATCATGTATATAATAAATGATCAGAATATCTCGTAAAATATCCCGTAAACCTATTTTTTTTTTTTAACACAGAATGTGTTTTAGCCATGGACTAACTAGCCGAAAATGGAACGCGGGATGGGAACGAAATGTGTGACGGGAAGCGAGAGGTCGTGGGTTCGAATCCCGGCCAGGCCTGAAAAAAAAAATTTTTTTTCTCGTGAGACGAAGGTCGTGGGTTCGAATCCCGGCCAGGCCTGAAAAAATTTTTTTTTCTCGTGAGACGAAGGTCGTGGGTTCGAATCCCGGCCAGGCCTGAATTTTTTTTTTTTTTTTTTTTTTTTTTTTTTTTTTTTTTTCCGTGAGACGAAGGTTGTGGGTTTGAATCCCAGCCAGGCTTGATTTTTTAACAACGCAATTTTCGTAGTTTCATACTATAACTATATAAATTGATGTTATAAATGAATAGTAAACAATGACGCTTGTTTGGTTGTCACTTGGTTGCGCGACAACGCAAACACATTCTGTGTTTCAATAATTTCGTCCGAAGTATGTAAATAGAGGTAACCGGGGGTCCAGGGGGCTTGCCCCCTGGCGAGGCGCGGAGCGCCGTTTTTTTTTTTTTTTTTTTTTTTTTTGGTAGTTGTACATAGTCGGGATTCGGCCCAAGGAGAAAGAAATAATTATTAAATATTTGCAATCATTGTAATGACGTTTCGGTCACCATTCTGTGACCATCATCAGATAGTGCATATATTTAAGAACAAAAAAAAACCAATTTTAAATAACACTTACGCCTTGGCACGATGGCTGTTAGGCGGAGGACGGCCGTTGCCTTACATAATACATATATTAGAATTGTGCTTCTAAACTCAATCTGATCCTAGTTGATTTAAGCATTTTATATTGTATTGTACTAAAATCAAAACTAATCAGAGGAAACAAATGTTTCCATCATCAGATAAGTTAAAAGCTTTGCTTATAAAAACAGGAGGTTTTATAAACCTCATAAAATCGCTAGATCCAACAAGCCTGCTGAAAATGTTAAACGTTAGTTTCTATATATTTTTTCCTCTCTGTTTTAGCAATTGGTTTTTGTCTTATGCATCTTATTTTTGGCCTTTTAAAATTACTAATCAAAATATTGTTTCTCAATACTATTTCCACAAATGAAATTGTTTTGGCTGTAGCCCGGATTGTTGGCTCTAGCGATTTTATGAGGTTTATAAAACCTGTTTTGACACTGTCCTCTTTGAAGGCAAAGCTTTTAACTTACCTGATGATGGTCACAGAATGGTGATCGAAACGTCATTACAATGATTACAAAGATATTGTAATTATTTCTTTCTCCTTGGGCCGAATCCCGGCTATATACAACTATGAACAACATCACGGCCTATAGCACCTCTATCAATTTTTTTTGGTCGATTACAAAGGTTTGTTATTGATAGCAATAAACCAAAATGCATACCTATCACTAGTTGTGTATAATTGGAACTTAATAGCTGTTTGATGTTTATCTTAATGAGAATTTTTAGTTTGCCTCAGTGTCCGGTTTTTCAACACACACCACCTGAAAACCTTGGATATAAGCAAGCCAAGCGAAAACTGAAATAAACGATCGCCGTATTCCAACGATTTCGACGAAGTGCCCAACATGGTAATCGTTGGGAAGAAACTCAGGTTTGTCGACCGGAGCCGATCCCAGTGAACACGAAGCTCACCTTCTCCTCCCACGGCCGGAAACAGCTGGCAATGACCGGAACAGAAGAGCCGGGGATCTCAAGGCCTCGCCAGAATCGGCGGGGGTCCCTCTTGTTTCCAAGCAGCGCTTTATGAAGCCAGGAAGCTCCCCGTTACAGTACGAGCTCCCGCTGAGGAATAAAGTCGTCATCAACGTCTTCAATCAACAGGGTTAACGAGGGTTTGGGAGCAGCAAGCAGGAGCAGCAGGTCTTATGGAGCGGCCGACATGTAAATCAGGGGCCTATTTCATAAAACAACACAAGCCGATACAAGCCAATACAAGTGTACAAATTTGATGTAAAAATTGTAAAAAATGCGTGTACAAGCGTTTTTGGACCAGTTATAAGTGTTTCCCCATCATTTTCAACAAGACACTGTTTTACAGTTGTAAAACAATCGATTTTTAACCCACGTCCATTCACCTGTAAACTTTTTATGTTCCAGCATTGTGAGTTGACAATTTTTTGGTGTTAAATATGTGAGAATCATCTTCTGCTGAAGAATACAGACAAGAAAGAAGTATTCAGCGTAGAAGACGCAAAAGATTTTTTTCGGCCATAAACGCTAATTTCGTGGGTATTTTTGAGTTTAACGAGAGATTTAGCATGTCTTCCGAGATCCTTGAAAGATTCAAATGGTGCGTGAACCTGCGCAATTTTTCCTGATCGGGTATTGAGGATAGTGAAGATCATCTCGAAGTTACACATGACATTCCTAACCCATCAGCATTAAGCATTAAGCAGAAATAATTAATCAGTTCAGCATTAAGACTTGATGAACTGATTAATTATTTCTGCTGAATGAAGGAGAAAAATCCGATTATGCCAGCCTTCAGAAAGAGTTGATATCAAATACATACTTTCTCCACTTTTCAGTTTATAATTTGTCTGTCTTCCAATCATTGCACTTAGTCATGTACGATAAACATCCTATCGTGTTCTTAGAACCGGTTTTACATTATGATTCGCAGACAAAACTTCAATTTCGGAAGCCTGCTTGACGTTTTTCATTTCGTTTGTCCCCACACGCCATTTTTCTTTTCTGCCACACATGTAAACTTAGCTTCTCTAATAATGCACAGTAAAAATTAACAAGTGTACAGGCGAATTTGGACAAGTTACAAGTGTTTCCCCATAATTTTGTACAAGTAACTGTTTTACAGTTGGAAAAATGGCCGATTTTTAACCTATGTCCATTCACATGTAAACTTCTTATTTTCCAGCATTGTGAGTTGACAATTCTTCGGTGTTTAATATGTGGGAATCATCTTCTGCTGAAGAATACAGACAAGAAAGAAACATTCAGCGAAGAAGACGCCAAAGATTTTCTCGTACCACGAATAAACGCTCATTTCGTTGGTATTTTTGAGTTTTACGATCCTTGAAAGATTCAAATGGTGCGTGACCCTGTGCAATTTTTCCTGATCGGGTATTGAGGATCTCCCCATCATTGAAGAATAAAGTGAAGTGTGAAGATCATCTCGAAGTTACAGATGACATTCCTAACCCAGCAGCATTAAGACTTGATGAACTGATTAATCATTTCCGCTGAATGAAGAAGAAAAATCCGATTATGCCAGCCATCAGAATAAGTTGAAATCAAATACACACTTTCTCCACTTTTCAGTTTATAATTTGTCTGTCTTCCAATCATTACACCTTGTCATGTACGATAAACATCCTATCGTGCACTTATCTAAACATCTTATCGTGTACATCTTATCGAGTACTGTACTTCAATTTCGGCAGCCTGCTTGACGTTGTTCATTTCGGTTGTCCCCACACGCCATTTTTCTTTTCTGCAAAACTTGTAAACTTGGCTTCTTTCCACAAGTGTAACTTTTCAACACTTGTACTCTTTGTTTTGATGAAACACTTGTTCTAGTTTACCGTGCATTACAAGTACCTGTACTTTGTTAACTTGTACACTTGTTGTTTTATGAAATAGGCCCCAGATCTTGTAAAGAAAACGCACGCCGTTATATTAGGGCGATGAGTGGGCGAGCGATCATCACGATCATGTCCAACGCCGAGACAAGACGGACGAAGTTTACCGCGCCCTCGGGTATTTCTTGTCAGAGCAAACTGCACACGGTAAAGTAATCCAAGGTAAGCCAGCTGATTATATTACAAACAACTTTCATTAAAAAAAGAGAGAAAAAAGGATAAAATCAAGGAATCAACTGTCCATTTTTGAGCGTGTCTAGTCTGTCTAACCGCTCGCAAAACGTCTGCAAAACTGGTATTTACATAATTTATTACACAAGATATCAACTTACGTAATAAAGATATTTTGGTTATTCCACAAAAATGTTCGTTATATTTGAAATCAGATATAATTTTTCTAACATGTTAAAAGCAATTTTTTCAGGAGAGTTGTCACCCTATCATTTTCCTGCGCAGTAGTTAAAACAATACGGTTAGGTAAATCGAGAGCTTACCAACGAAAGGCGAACGATTTTTGTACGACGATAAATGCCTAAGATACAGATCCGTAGCAACGATTTGCTTGTAAGCGATAATCATCATACAACATTAACATCAGTCCTTAAGATCAGACAATTTTTTCTATTACTGATTTCCAAAACAATCCTCTCTCAACATCAACTATACCACAATAGAAATCAAAATGGATACATAATGATCACATCATTTACGAAAACTGTTCAAGTAATGAGAAGTTCATTTCGTTCCGCACCCAAACCTAACCCTAAGGAAATCAGTAAACTGATGTTGAGTATCTACACTACATGCAGATACATCGGTACACGGATGTCTTATTTTTGCTCCTGTGAAATATGTGTTTTGTGTCTGAAGTTAAAAATGTTTCAATTAAATTAGCTCAGTCGGCTAATCAAAAAAGACCCTATCAATTTAGTCGTCTCTTAGTGTCCCAGAGAGTCTCCATATCTAATTTTAACTTCCAAGGATGAACGGGAAAGATTTTAGCTCACTCAACTGATTAGGAAAGAAACAATAATTGCAATCGTCTCTTAGTGTCCCAGAGAATATTCCTATCAAATCTCAACTTCCTAGGGGTATCAGGCGAGAATTTAGCTCACTCATCTAAGTAGGAATGAGCCAATCAATTCAATTGTCTCTTAATTTCAGCTTCCGAGATTAAATAAAATAGAAATCATCAGCTTCAGGAGCTCATCAGCTGATCAGAGGTCATATGCATCGTATAGTACCTACTGCTTACAAGTACCTATACTACACTCTTTTCACATTATTAGTTCATTATGGTTCCTTAGCAACATAAGTTTATACTCGTAACTCAGCATAATAAATCAGCTTTCCTTGGCATTACAATGGCTTAGGGATCATGAGGTGTTGTGATAAAATGAGAGCATTCCAAAAAGTGGCGAACGATTTTCCTGCTATGAAAATTAAGAGAGTTACACTTCGCTACTAACACATAGGTTGTACGTGAAATCAATGAAAAACCGTTGCATTTTATAGTAAATTGACAATATCCATATCAATAGGAGCGTAACGCACTAAATGTCACGTAACGGTAATTTAGTCTCATTTATGGCCGGGATATGATGGCAAAAACATGTTAAATGTTAATACTGTGTCAAAATAATGGGAAGCGAAAAAATTGTGACAGCCTTGAAAAACATAGGTCTAACCATAAACCTTATCTATATTAAAAGTTATGAGTGGGGGTTACTTTTGGACACCCTGTATTGGTTATTACTGCATATAATTGAGAAGCTTCGCACGTGACTGTGAGTGGGCGATATCCGCTTCTGTGTCAACGCTCCAACGATTATCGTAGGAGGTTATGATTCACAGCTTTTCAACTGTATGCTAAGCGCCGTATCGTGATTGGATATCCGTGATAAATTACACATTCACAGAATCGCTAGGTAGTTGTTCGATCGCCTTCAATGGACGTAAAATAAACTTCGATCCCAGCAAGGAGGTCGAGGCCGTGTCATGTCCTCAAGGCAGGGCCCGGCTTAGAAAAGGGATTTGAATACGAGATGAGCTCGAGTCGGGAGTAAGAAATTAATTATTCGTTATTCATTGGCCGAGCTGGACTTATTCATGAGATGAAATCAGGAATCACTCGTAGGTTGAAGAACGTTGATTGTCTTTGATGAGTGTATTTTATTATACCTTGTTTGTTACCGGAGGTATAAAAACATCTTTGGGCGAGTCGAAAAAAAAAAATTGATTCGGGTTGTGTTAATAGCGTCAGTTAGTCTTTTAAGCAATAAAAACAAACGGAATGAGAGGGAGAGAGGTGTCTGTAGGTATGAGAAGTCATAACAAATAGCCGGAGGGGACTCCTGTATAAGGGTCGAGGACGTGAGAAGAAACGACAGTATGTGAGGTAGCGGAGAGAGTTCATGCCGATAAAATAATTACTTTCTACCTCTATGAATCTTGCCAGATGAAAGTTGAAACTGTTCAATCACAGGTCGTATTGCGTCGTTTAACGGAAAAAAAGAAAGGCTGGAAAAAAAAAAATCTATACGGAGTCCGTCATGAGGTGATTGGTTAGAACGAAGAACGCCGAGCCTCCCCTCTTGTTAGCCGACACAACGCGGCTCATTCATGGATCTCCTGTGATACATTGCGTGCACGTCATCCGATAACGCATCCGAAAGAACAGAACTTTCACTCGACGGTAAATAAACACATCCCAAACACCGGGACAGGTGCACAAAAATACTCGGTCGTGAATCAAGCGAAAGAATCGCCTTATACGGTTCGGAATGAATATAAATCCGAAATACAAAACTGAAAGCGGTCGGAGTATAGAGAAAACGACGGGCTTCCGCCAGCTGATTTATTGGTTTTTGGGCTGTGGTTTCCCAGCGTTACATAGACAACAACCACTACTACATGGTTCCTAAGAGACAACATACCTTAACTGAGTAAAATGTAATGTACTGTGTCTCCATGCTCAAGATCTTTCCACTATCCAACGTAGATTATACTCGCATCTCAATTATAAATTTATTTATGGCATTTCATATTATATAAATCTGGTAGGACGCAACGTGCACCTCAGAAAGCCGATTCTCAGGCATGTTTACTGAATTAAAATTTTTTATATTTTTTTGTTGCTGGCCACATTTTTCAATTTATTGGAAAATATCTTAGTTACATGAGCTTGAACCAAGTTTTTAACATTTTTTATTTTAGGGGAAAAAAGCGCTATTGTAATCACTATGTCCGTGTATGTACATGCATGCTATCGCTTAAAATCGACAACGGCTGGACCAAATTTGACGGGATGGGTAATTCAAAATAAAGAGGCTGCAAAAATCGTCATTGATAATTATCAATGACGATTTTTGCAGCGTGAGCTTCCGTGATTCCGAAAATCTAATTTTAACAACAATGTTTATGCTATTCATTCTACGAAGCTGAAACATGGAACGGAACCTCTTTGATTTGATACATGTAGGGTAGAAATTTATCTGGCCCATACATATATATATATAGTTTTGATGAAAGATGAAAACACTCGCGTGAAATATTAATTTGAGTTGTTACAGAAGGTTGGAAAAGATAGGAAACACTTAAATAAACTTACAAAATTGAGAGAATATTTCGCTGTGTCAGCGTCGTCAGCTCTAGTGAAGAATATATAAAGTATATATAAAGATATATATAATAAATAAATATATAGATATATATATAAATATATATATATATAAAGATCAATATATAAAGATATATAATATATATATATATATATATATATATATATATATATATATATATATATTTTATTTATTTATTTTTTCAATACAAAGGTAATATATTTTTTCATGGAAAAAAGGTTTAATTTCCGTGTGATGCAATTTATTTTTTTTTTAGTTAGAAAACAAATACTCCCGTATCAACTTCGTATTTTTGTCTCACTTCATGATTCGACATGATATTTGACTAAGTGACATCTTACCAAAATTTATTTTTCAGCAATTCATCAAAAGTAGTCGTCATTGTTGGCGATGTTGTGAATTTAATTGAATTCGGCTGAATAGTAGTAAAGTGAAACGAAATATTAAATAGCTTCTTTCTCGAAAAAAATATAAACCCTTTTGAGGTTACTTACATTTTAATCAAGACTTTAAACACTTTTTACGGATAATTTCTCCATAAAAACTATTCTTTGCTATAAATTGAAAAGTCCATAATTTTAGTTCGCTGAAACTTCGCTAAAAGATTGAGACAGACACTTACATTTGCGCATATAGCTAGGTATATAGACCTTCCAGGAAATAAACTATACCTTCACTAAAATTACTTTTGAATTATGTTTTGGAATTTAAAAGTTACATAACTACAAAAAATAACCAATACCTTCAATGATTTTATTTCAAACAACTCATCATGTGAGTTGCATCCTCAATATCATCATTTATGCAAAACATTTTATCAGATACCTTTTTTTCTCGGTTTACTAAAAGGTTTTTTTCACCCAAGGTTGCCAGGGAAATGTCAAGGTATTTGATCCCACAAGAATTCCTTAGACAGAAAAAACTTCCCTCATTAAAATGCCCGCTATTAACTGCGAGAAGTGCTGAGAAAGGCAATTTCTTGACTCCACCCTTTTGAAATAAAACTTAAAACGATTCGATTGAGTTCGTGATATGTGTTGATATCTCCCTATCAGAATCCATTATTATGAAATATCGCTGGTTCACCCGTGCGTTCCACAGGTTGACTTGAATATACACAACCCCTCCGTAACGCGGATACAATTTAGCATTTAGCGGTCTCGCTGTGAGCCATCTCCATAATTATTCCAATGAAGATCGGCCAATTATTATCAATCAATAAGACACCAACACGCACGGGATTGGTATGGACTCTTCTCGTCTTGGTGAAAATATGTTTATTCTACGTTTGTCTCTTGATGGCTTTTGATTTCGTTCTAATATTTTGTAAAACTGTGTTCGGGTAAAATTGAATAAACTGTGCGTTTCAAGTTTATCTACACAAGTGTTTTGTGACGTACCTAATTACTAAAGAACTTTGTAGTACTGAACCCTATGTATCTGATTCGAAAAAGCCCTTACTTATAAATTACGCATTAGGACCAAACTACTGAGATCAACCCCCACTCCCTCTCCCTCATCACATTTTGGGACATCCCTATGTATCTGATTCAAAAAATTCCTTACTTATAACTTACATATTAGGACCAAATGACAGAGATCAACCCTCACCCCCTCTCCAAAACAACCCCCCATATTTCGGATTAAAAATATTCTTGGTAGGTAACCCAAAAGAAGGTTCAGAGTAATCCAATTTCATTCATCCGAACATCAGATCACCAGTTCGTTCGGTGATGACCAAATTATTCCATTTAACGACCTTTCACCCCCTCCATATTTTTCCTTACCACAAACACCTCCCTATGGTTGAGGCTAGACAATTTTTTTAATAGGCTGCGATTGAGGATGACGTAATTCAAACGTATTCGTCCGATCAAATCCCCAGTTTGTTCAATGATGTCAAAGATAGGTACCCCTTTCCAAACCCCCTCCCCCAAAAACACCCCCTTTGGGCCGGGATTGAGAATTTATAAGTAGGTGGTTTTTTAGGGTTGTCCAAACTTATTTCATCAATCAGGTCCTCAGTTTATTTAGTGATGTTCAAGATTCCATCCCCACCCCTCCCTCAAAATACCCGTTATGGTTCAGATTTGAACATTTCAAGTAGTTTGTAATTCAAGTTAGAGTATTATAAACATATTTAATTTAGCAGGTCCCCAGTTTATTCAGCAATTTCCATGATACCTCATTTCATCCCCTTCACCTCCCTCCTCTAAGAAAACACCCTCTTTGGCTCATATTTGAAAAATTCCAAGTAGCCTGTGATTTGAGATAGTGTAACTCAAACATATTCGCCCGATCAGATACCCAGTTCGTTCAATGATGTCCAAGATACCCCATTTCACCCCCTCTCCTCCCCTAAAACACCCCCTATGGCTCAAATTTTAAAAACTTCAAATAGCCTAAATTTAGGTTGGACTGATAAAGACATATCCCCATAACCATATCAGTTGTACAATGACCCCTGAAACCGTGAAAAGACGACAGACAAACATACGGACAGACAGACAAAGAAACATTGAGAAAATGGTACCAATCGTCTACAAATAGCATGAAACGGAAAACATACGCAAAATCTCATGATTCTAATCAATGTGCAGATGGGTGATGGGATACAGCGGGATTCACTTCAATAAAGTTGTGGATGAGCTGGCAAAAAGAGGAGCTGAACAAGGAGTGGTTGACCTTGATCTGGTCCCTAAGGAAGATTTCTATCGTCCGATTAACCGATACTATCGCGGCCTATGGACTGAAGCATATAGAATGTCAGATAATGCTAACTTCTACAAAAGTATTCAGTCAGCCCCTCTACAAAGACCCTGGTTCCTAGGGACAACACCCAACGGTAGGGAAATTTCTACTATATGCCGAATCAGGAGTTACCACGGACTGTGCGATTTTTACAAGAATCGATTTCTAGGAGAAGAGCACTCTGCAGTGGGTCACGACTGTCAGATGGACGATGGAACTCTCGAGCACATATTCATGTCCTGCCTATGTTCTTCAACTGCTCGAAGAAAGTTTTTCGACGACATTATTCCAAAATTGACTTTACCTTTTTATTATAAGGATCTAGTGAAATCTTCAACTTCAACAACTTTCCACCGCCTGTATGAATTTATTATAGAAATTAACAAAACCATATAACTATTGTACATCGTTTGATTAGAAAATAAGTCAAGATCATTAATTACTTTTATGACGCACTTGTATGGCTGTATATACGGCCCAATTCACACAGAACGGGCGCGTGGCGAAGACGTGGCGAAGACGTGGCGCTGACATTTGTCACTTCCGCGTCTTTCAATGTAAACAAATGGCTCAATGCAAACAGAAGGGACGTGGCGCAGGCAGCCGCCCGTTCGCCCCTGCCACGTCCGTTCGCCGTCTCTCGTGGCGTTCGAGAAGGGGCGCGCCAGTTCCGTGCTACTTGTCACTTCAATAAAATCCGGGATGATGTTGAATTCAACATTGAATTTTGCGAAGAAGTTGGGAAGAATCCGAGTTTATTTGATTACAATCGTGCGGATTATTGCAACAGGAACGCCCCAAGACCAGGCCTGGCAGAAAATCGCGACTGAAAAACCGTTCTGTGTACATATTCAGCTCTTTCCACAACATCAAATGTTCCACTGGTTTTCCCCTTCTTCAGCCACGATGGATGAACCCAATATCTCCTCTTTTTTGGTTCAGATCAGCCAAATCCAGCACATCTTGATCATCTTCGTCACTGCTTGATGAAAAATCCATGTTGTACTTCACGAAACCTTTTGATTACTTACGTCCTTTCTCGCCACTGTCCCGCCCCTTCTGTGTGCATAGCGTGGGTCACGTCACCGCCACGTCCGTGCCTGGTCAGTGCCACGTCTTCGCCACACGCCCGTCCTGTGTGAATTGGGCCTACCATGTATAATGCCAAATAAAATAATAATAAAATAAAAAAATGTGCAGATGGACATACGCAGAATTAATACAGATTCGACTCCTCAGTGTCGGCGAATAAAAGCTCGGAAATGGCATTCTAAATTGTATGCAAACGTCTTTTCATGACCGAAAGAACCCCAGAAAAGACCCAAATATCAGGAAATCGCGTTTTGCCGAAACAGCCGGTTTTTGTTTGGGAATCACTCTTGATTTCCCTCTTCCTTTCAAGCTTCACTTTTTCCGTTTCTAACGACTCGCACCATTTGAGAGCCACCGCGGAAAAATCCCCGTAAGATATCTTTGGGGCGAGGCATTAAAAAATACAGCCTACGGGGGTTCCCCTCTCGCTCTTTTTACGAATTTCTCATCTTTTTCCCCTCCTTCTGGAATATTGTTCCCGGCGTCTTGGATTTTATCAGAGCGGCCATCTAAAGCTCGCGCTTCCATTTCCTCTTTTGCCGCCAGCTTGGCATGCAAATGAGCCTCCTGCTGCCTTCGAGCTCGAATTTCCCTCGTTTCGAGGAGCGTTGTAACGATCAAAACCTTCTTCCGTCCCCCAGTTTTCGACTTTATTTTGTTTTTTTGGTGTTTTGACAGCTTATTCACGGATCTCCACTTCTTAATAGTCGCTTGCTTTGATCTCGCCACTTGAGGAAAGAACTTGCGGTTTAGTTCCTTTAAACAGTGAGTTAGACTTGGTGATGGTTACAGACCAGAAATTGATTTTAGGGCTAATTTTTAATTATAAGATTATCATAAAGATTTTTTCTAATAAATGCTTTGTTTTTGAGTTATTTTTTTAATTTATAAGAGTTTTTTTGTGATCTCTACCCATTGGCATAACTCCATCAATTTATTTACGAATGCGAAATTGATACACCTTTGGAAAGAAGGAAAACTGCATTTCTTCAAATGCTCATAGGTTCTTGTAAACGGCACGTGAATTTTTGCCTATAAGCCTAAAAGTTGCACCAAAACAGGCTTTACAACGGTAAAGTCACTTTTACATTGCTTATTAGAGGAGAAAAATATGTTATTAATGTTAAAAACATGTTTCTTTAACACGAAATAGAGGGTTTTTGTTGAAAAAATTCCTTCTATGAGAATAAGAGTTTTGTGGTCGGTTTCTACCTATTGTTTTACGCTGAATCGAATGGTAACACTCGCGGACCCCGTTATCTTCCGAGTTTTACACTTTAGCTACTAGTTTCACTCCTAAAAACACATAAAATTTATCATACTAAATTAACTCAAATCTGTGAAAAAGTGTAAAACTTGGTTATAAAGGGTTGGGAAGATATGCAAAATTCAATTCAGCGTTTGAAAAAAATATAAACAAATAAAATAAATAAATAAAAATTAAATAAATACGTATATCCACATGATCAGGGCATTAATCATCTGCCGAAAGCTTGAGGGTAACTAAAAATTGAAGACTGATCGAGTAGCTTGGTGCTTCCTACCTCGTAAAAAACTAAGGATATTAAGTATGACGTAATATCCTGAAAATGAGACTTATTATCATTTACATTGTTGTTTATCGCTGTACTATCATTAAATTTGAAATCATCAAATTCATTTTGAAGCTCGTCTAATTAAATTCTTACATAATCCAACCAATTTTTGAAAAAAGTTAGGTTACATAGACGAATCTATTGAAAATTATATAACAGCCTAGCAATTTTCAATGAATGCTAAGCACTTACTGTTGTCGATGTATTTCTAATGCGATGAATGGATAGATAGAGGGCTTGGAACTTACCTGTAACAAAAGGAAAGATTGGTTTAATTCACGGATGTCAACTATTTTCGATTAGTACGAAGCATTTAAATTCAATAAACCAGTACCTAAGTAGTAGTACATAAAAATCGCACAATATTTTCCTTAAGACAAGTGCAGAATAAAATTTCAAGTGCCATTACATACGTATATTGTAAACAACTTGCACGTATGGTCGGTGTTTTCAAGTATCAATCTTGGAATGCACTTTTCTTTTGAAATTTGGATTTCATCTACTTCTTCAAACTAAGATCACAAGTTAGGTTTCGATACCCCATCAAAAGGCTCCATGAATAAGTTTTGATTGTTTGAAACGGTTCTTGAAGAAAGTTCTTTTGGCAAAAATGTGCGATGAAAAACAGTAACAAATAGGAAGTGATTTTGGCGAAAAACTTACAAAATGTATACTCCGGCGTTTCGCCTGTTTCAAAACGAAAAGTAGAATTATATATATATATATATATATATATATATATATATATATATATATATATATATAGGTATATAGGTTTTTGAGGATTGGTCAAGAACCTATATACCTACATTTTGCTCCAACGGTCAATAACGAAACAAATCATATATATATAAATATTCAACGGATTTTGAGTTATACCCAATTAAAGGGCAGGATGAACAGGAACAGGCGCGGATTTAGAGAAGGGCTGAGGGGGCATTAGCCCCCCCCCCCCCCCACTGGCCCAAAACACACTAGATAAAATGCGATTTGATATGTAATAAATACTTCCTTTGTTTCAAATGGTTGTCAACGTATTTTTTTACCCCTTCTTTTTAAAAGTCCAGGCCATTGCCATATTACTGCCTTTTAGTTATATTTCTTGTTTATTTTATTTTATTTTTTCAAACAGTGAAACCATCTTGGAAATAACAACTCAAAATCATACCAATCCAAAAAGAAGGTATTATTGGAGGCACTTAAACCCAATTTTCAGAATGTAAGAAATTACGCTTTTTTGAACGTCAAAATGCTTTAAATGACGACTTCGCAAGTATGTTTGTTTTAGTGATTAGGAGTACTCCTCTCCACGGTTTGTGAAGTATTCAAGGAATCATACATACTTCTAAACACTTCCATGATCAACCACCCAAATGCCTTGATTCGCGAAATCACCGAACGTCCACCACCATTAACACCCGAAAGGAAGCTTAGAAAAAACGATTAATTAATTAATATTATAAATAGAAACGCAAGATTTATTAATTACATCCGATCCGAATCAGTTAAATACACAGAATTTAAATGTTCACTATTATTTAATTTTATTTGGGTTGAATGACCACACCAGTCTTGAAAGTTTTTTTTTTTTTTATATTTTCATTTGCACCATTTTTAATTTGCGCTACTATATATATATATATATATATATATATATATATAATATATATATATATATATATATATATATATATATATATATATTTTTTGCAAATGAAAAAATTAAAAAAAAAACCAAAACTTTCAAGACTGGTGTGGTCATTCAACCCAAATAAAACTGAACAACGACCGAGTCAAAACCAACAACAAAGTACTATTATTTAATATTGTTATCCTAATATTCTAAAATCATCATCACAAATGTTTGAAATTTCTAAGATTGTTTTCCCAAATTGTTTGCTTATATTTTCTCTTGTACAATTGTTTATGTTGTACTAATCTCTGGTTGTAAGACGATCGCTGGATCGTGCCTAACCTCATGCACCATGTAAATTAAGGCTAAGCCTTACTATATTATCATTATTATTATTATTATCACACTAACTGTAATATCCTACGGATAATAAAATTGAAAATAATATTTAATTAAAAAAAAGGAGGTGGCCATTAGCTCCACCACCCCCCTCCCCCCCCTCCTTACTAGATCCTGTATCCGCTACTGAACAGGAACGTTGTAGAGCATTGCGTTCACTTTATATAAATAAATATACATGCACAAACAATAGGTAGGTACAAGAAGTATATATACGATTACCTCATCATTCTCTTTGAAGCAAGGTTTGCACCGGGAGGCACATCCTGCATTGAAAAAGACGGCAAAACTATGTCCCAACGTATTTTTTATTTGTTATATCACGTTAAAATAACCTCACTTCGCAACGACTAGCGCAACTAGTTTCAACGAGCATTTGTCATCTTGGGTTCGCATTCTGGAAGAAACAACTGGCGTTCCGCGGATGACAGCGTAGGAAGGCGAAATGATTCGGGATTTGAACTCGCAGCAACGAAACCCGGTCAACAGCGTCGACAAAACAAACGTTCGTTGACCTTCGACGTAAATTGCGTTAACTACAGCCCCTTAATGGAAATATCATCTCCAACCACGAAAATGTCGTAGAATTTATATGGTCCCGCTAACGAGTAGATTCAAACTGTTGATGAGATGCTACGGAATGATTGGATCGTTACGCGAAGCTTGAGCGCTTTGCTGCAGCGCAATTTGACTGAATCACCGCAATTAGGTTACTAGAGATTACTGTTTACTTTGGAATCCATAAAGATGATTTTAATATCCAACTTCTTCATGAATTTATACGTTCTTAGAGACGGTGCGATTCAGTCTTTCCGGTTTAAAGTTTTCTTTTCTCGCTACTGATGTCAAACCGAAGTCGTCTAGGAGGTTGAAAAAAATTATTTTTCTCAGTTTTAACTTGGTTCTATGTCTCATTGATTTCAGGATGATTTGGTTGACTGTTTAATCTGTTTTTCAGCCATTTCCCCCAGCGACTCTTCCAGACCACAAATAATTAATGTATATCGTTATTAGAATGTTTCTTGAGTCAACGATCAAGTTGAGATTCAAGTAGAGATGAGTCTATCGAGTACAAATCGAATTTTTAAAATTAGAAAACAATGGTTAGAAGTGGATAAATCTTGTTTTGAAAATAGGAGGCTGCACTTAAGTACCCCAAATTTACATCTAACAGTTTAATGAGTAGCTACTCAGGTACAGTGCGAAGAATGAAAAATTCCGTATTCTGCCAGCGTTTGACATTTAGACTCTTAATGAGTTCCTCATCTGAAAGCTCAACCTCACTAAAGTAACGAACTCAAAACGCTGCCTAAATTGGGCATCTTGCAAAGTTTATATTATAGTATTATACGTAATACGTAATATACCCCATCTTATACGTAATATCGTCAATCAGTGCTTCTAAAAAGATGCAATTCATAGGGTAGATCTCCGACGTTAATTGGCGACGTCTTAGCTGCAAGGGGCCGAGAGGTCTTCGCTCGCCGTCGACTACTACCGACTTTCTTTTCATTTACCTCCCAGTTTCGAGGGATTTTTAATCGCAGATTCCAATTAATTATTTAACTGTGGGTCACGGGCTCATCCCTCGCTATCCGGTTCGTGCGGCTTGTGTGTGTACGAAGATGCGAAAACTTCTTACCGCCGCGGCGGCTGGTGTTCGGAGATGCGAACCGTCTGGCCGGTTGCCCATCTTGGTAGCCGATTTGGCCCTTGACCTGCTGCTTGAAGCTGCTTGCTTTCACTCTCTTATGCTATGCCTTCAATTTTTCCCCGTTTCAGCAAAATTTTTCAGTGAAAATTGGTTGTTTCACGTTCTTACTGCCAGAGCCAAAAATGAAAGAATTACCCCTCCGTGCCAGATGAAACCTATTTTATGCGTTCATTTATTTTTTTAAACATTTTATCAAAATAGTGTTTATTTTTCATCATGCACCAAGAGTAAATGCTTAACGCATTGAGGTCACCGGCAGCCGTTAAAGCACATGAAGGAAACAATTGTCCTGGGTGCCATGAGGTTGCCTGTGGACTCACTCATTGTCGTTTAGGTACCATTTCATACAAGAAAACTGAGGCCGCTTGCGACCTCTTGATACTGTTGAAACTATTACAAAATCATATAGAAAACTGAAGCCTTAAGTGACCTCATGGCACATACAGTAGGTACTACATCATGCAGAAAACCGAGGCCACAGGCGACCTCGTGGCACTGTAGGTACTACATCATACAGAAAACTGAGGCCACAGGCGACCTCATGCGGCACAAGAGGTAACTCATCAAAACTCATCAAGAAATTGTCTGGAGACCAGGAGTTGCAAGTTAACAAAATAACAAATTAATTAAATTTTTTTTTAATAATTTAATTTAACTTGAGTTATAAACTAAGCAAAAACTTTAGTGCAGCCCCTCCCACAACTTTTTCAAACCAAAGTTATTTATGTAAATCGTTGATAGAATGTTTCAAGAGTCAATGATCAAGAAGAGGGGAATCTAACGATCCCAAATCGTAGTTTTAAAATTAGAAAACGATGGTTTAGAGGAGAGAAATCTCGTTTTGCAAATAGGGGCAGCACGGAGGTACAATACACCCGGCAAAGTACACCCGTGTATTCTGGCATAAATATAGAATATTTAAAGAGAGAGTGAATGGTAAGACAACGAAATAAAACAATGCCGTGTGGGTTTCGGTTTTCTCATAAGAGCGCGGGATCCACTTTATCAAAAAGAAAGGGAGGGCAATAAAACGAAGCGACCTAAAGTAAACTGACGGACAAAGACAAAGCAAATAAAAGGGGAAGATGAAACAGAAAATTGAGACAAGAGCTTGAAAAAGTCGTCATCGTCACACGCGGTGTCGCTTTCGGTCGGTTACAAATAAACCAAGCGAAACGGACGGAGAAACACAGCAACCGTGAAGTCTCTGGGAATACCAGCAATCCAAAAATAACTGTTGCGACAACCGATTGGAACTAATTACTGGACGTGACTGAGTACATGTTGTAGTTTAACTGCAGTTGATATTGCAGATCATCGGTATATATATATATATATATATATATATATATATATATATATATATATTATTAAGAAGAAGAAGAAAAAAACGTTTATTGAATTATTTGTACAAAATTAATAATTCCACTTAGATAAAAAATAAACAATACGACAGGGTTAATTAAACCGTCTGTCGGAAGTGACGGCAAATGAAAATGGTATAATACGAGTAAAATATTATGGGCAAACTATAACGTGAAATAGAATCAAGGAAACCCCAAATATGTAATGGAAAATGTATTTCTTTAAAAAGATTAAATCTAAAATTGAATATTTGGCCTGAGAAATAGATACTGTTGTTTTCTAGAAAAGAACATAATTACGATCAATAATTGACCTCCCGCACTAACTATGATCGATAGCGCCATGCTACTTTACAGTAAGAGACCGATTTCGGCCAACCTCCAAGATTCTGAAGTCTGACCGCCTCATCCCTTGACAGAACTGGCTGACCAAATGCTTGAACTCAGAATTCTATCATAACACGACAGGAGCATAAAAAGTGGAAGAGGTCCTCTTTCTCGTTATAATTGCAGAGCGAACACTCTTCACAACGTTCGGTAGCGTAAGGTTTTGCATTCAAATTAACTATCTCACCTCTGAGCTTGAAGAACCAACTACTGGAATAAAGTTCCAAATCGGAATCTTTCTCCAGACTGGCAGACTTAACATGAGGATCGAGCTCTCTACAGAGAGTGAATCTCTTGGAAGCCATAGCTCTTTGCCAAAATAGGAAAGGATTCAACGAGGGAAAGTCATTCGGCAAACCCCAAATTCTGAAAAAAGGCGGTCCAAGTACCCAACCAGGTTTTGGAACAAAACCTCTCTAGCAATCACTTTAGGGAGTCTTGAATCAATAATTAATTATTATCATTAACCCTCCGTACATACTATAGTAAATTATCAAAACTTGGCGCATCGAACCTCCCAAAAGGGTTCAAACCTTTACAGATCCCGGACCCCACAATTTTACGGTTTATAGTAAATGTCAACAAATTTATTAAAACGGGTAAAAAAAAGGCAGGTCGAAAAGGAATGAAATTAGCCTCTGAGGCCCCTCAGGTGATCAGTGCGCCTCCATACTATGTAATTGTATTCTAGATGTCCAATAAGAGAGATTAATAAATAAAAATTATGATGTTGTAGTTATCATTTTGGAATTAGACATCATAAAAAGTTCCAGTCTTGCAGCATGATCGTATGAGCGAATTTTCGTAAATTATCGTATTGTATACTGTTGAAGTGTTTGAAATTTGAGCTATTTGAGTGCAAGGAAAATGTCAACTATTAATTTTATAGCAAAAAACGTATTTTAAATAATAATCTCATAATTAAATAGAGTTTTGGAATTCTCCACTTTTTTGCAGTTTTTATCGACTTTTTAGCAAATTTCGATGAATTTTAATTACATTTTTCAGCATAGTTTTGTAAATAAATTTTTGGATGTTCTATCTAATACTTAATACGAAAAATATAAATTCAACGATTTTTAGCTCATATTTAAATAGAGATTTTGTATTTTCCGCTTTTTATCGACTTTTAGCAAATTTGAATGAATTTTAATTACATTTTTCAGCATAGTTTTGTAAATAAATTTTTGGATGTTCTATCTAATACTTAATACGAAAAATATAAATTCAACGATTTTTAGCTCATATTTAAATAGAGATTTTGTATTTTCCGCTTTTTATCGACTTTTTAGCAAATTTGAACGAATTTTAAGTAAATTTTTCAGCATAATTTTGTAAATAAATGTTTGGATGTTCTATCTTATAGTTAATACCAAAAATTTAAGGATTTTTAGCTGTTTTTAGCAATTTTTAGTGATTTTTTTGACATATTTAAATTGACCAATTTAAGTGCTCAAAAAGTGCTGGCCAACGAACTCATCCTTTCTTAGGAAAGCTTGATTTTTGGCAAATAACGAGTTTTTATATCAATCCAAGGAGAGTTATCGTCTGGAATACACATACACATTGAATCTTAAACCTTAAAATATATATACATGAAAAAGTGTTAAAATACAGGAATCGCTTCAGAATACCACAAAACGGACTTCAATGTATCTTTTATGATTCGTAGGTTTGGTTAATAGACTTTCGTTAGCAATTTAAACCACCGAAATTCGCTAAAAAGAGAAATACTACTTTCGAATGGCAAATCTTTTTCAACGATTCCTGAAAAATAAAAATCCTGCGGTTGAAGCGTCTTGTTTTCGCAATATTGTCCTCCTTTTCAGCGAGCGGTATTCTGAGCAGGTTCAAAGTAAAGGATGATCCTGCAGTAAAATCCAAGAACGCAAGAAAGTTTCAACGTATATGTGAGGAAGGGTCACATGGGGGTAAGTACCAACCACGCACAAAAGACATGAGCTCACGTGTGACTGACGGATTTTACGAGTTTTTTACTAGCATACCGTTGGGAAAACCGCGAAGGGGCCCCTGCTCCCTAAAACTCGAAACTATTGTCATAAAATTCCTAAAAAGATACCGCAAAACCATCGTGAACGGAACCGAGGTTGAATGGACGGATGAGCCGCGTTGCATAAATTACTGAGCGTCAGAGAAGAACCGCCTATGACTGTTTTATGCTCGAGAGATTGTCCGGTCATATTGAATTTTCAAGGTTTAATTTTCCAAGCGAGAGCCGTTGAGTCATCACCGTTAGGAATCCTTTTTGCGTCGCGCAACGGGGTCAGAGCCGGTTGGCCGGAAGATGATTTTTTCTTTTATGACTGTTCGGAACAGGAATGACGATAATAAACACCCATTATTTATTGTGCGCGTAATGGAGAAAGGTGTGCAGGGTGAAAAAACGGTAATAACATATTGGTGGGTAGCGCAGTAGGTTAAACATCCGTTAATCCAAGGGTAAGGCTCCAGGAGATAAACGTACAGGGAACATTGCCAATAGAGAGATCCTGGTTACTACGGTGTTCTAATACGGTGAACGTGAATCTAGGGAAAATCAAAATTTTGCTAACGCGCTGGCTGTTAGCTGTTACTACGGTGCAAGCTCGGTGTTTCACGCGTCTTCACACGTCGTCTCTTATCAAATGTTTTGTAACCTGACACTGATTCCGACATCTTGTATTTCTCCGACAATGTTTCCCTTCAACTGATCCCAGTTTCCATCATCCATCATCGTGTTGTTTAATTTTGTTTTCAATTCGTAGTGATATTTGTGAAGTGAAAATTTGTAATCGCCCAAGAAATGTTTGTATCCCTCTCTCAAAATTTGTTGGTTACGTGTCAAGATGCGTAGATTTTAAAAATCGATTCAGTCCGTCGACCGTGTGTCCGCCGTTTTATTTGTGCAACGAAATGTAGCGAGAAGTATTTTAAGACTTCGTAGGCTTATATATCACGCTAGTTGATTGAGCGAAGACGAGCTCGACGATGTATTCCAGGTTTACCTTGAAGACACATCCGTAAGGAACACTGGCGATCGTTCAAGTAAATTCTCGCTTAACTTTGTTAGTAGTAATATTGGTGTATGCAGATATAAAGGTTGGTATAAGAGATTTTATGCATTTTGTGGAGAAACTCAGTAATATAATACATGTTGGTATCTTAGTAGTTTAATGTTTAAATCTATATATGATTGGAATGAAGAGTTTATCCATTTTTCGGCAACCCTTTATCCTCCGTTTCGTTGTTTTTGGGCACTCGATGATTGGACAGTTTCGAGTGAAAATAAGGCGAATATAAATAAAATTAGTATTTTTTAATATAATTATATATTCAATTCATATTTTACCTAATATAATTAATATGTTTAGTATGAAAATATGAACTGTACACGCTTATCACAGAGACCTTACTCGGGTTTATACATTTACGGGAGTAGTGTTGAAGATGTGGTAACGAGGACGTACGCAAGACTCGATCTTGCGTTGTCAATCAAGCGGTCTCCTACTCACGTCGCGCGATTGTAGTAATGTGTCAACTGTCGATTGATACCAGATCAGGTGATCATGGTTCACGTGCACCGTGTGATATGTATCTGCAGTAACCGGGAACTCTCTAATAACTAGTGTATAATGCTAGCGGCAAAGTGAATAATTCGGCATTGTATGGAATGTGCCTAGGCATTTCATATACAGGGAGTTCACACTTAAGATTGCTAACCTCCTAGGGATCAATTCAACAACTTATTTCCAACAAACCGATCCTCTTTGCATTATTTAACCCTTGAGTTTTGGAGTTTTTTCACTTTTAAGTTTTGTTCGACCTTACATCACTAAAATGTATGTATGTGGTTGAGAAGTTGTTCTTGGTTATATTACAATTAGTACTCGCGCACCATAACAGAAAATTACCAACCTAGGTAGGTACTTCCTTCTAATTTCTATTAGTGAAATATTTATGTCGTAGTTTTAAATTTATTTAAAAGATATTAATCCAATAATGCGATGTTATAAATGGTTAGTAAACAATATTATTGTGCCGCTTGAGAGCCTTGTTTTGTTGTCACATGATTGAGGTGGTAACTTTCAATATAGTTGTGGCGCTTGGTGGCAGGATAATTAGTTTGGCAACATCATAATTGTAAGAAAAAAAGCCCAAAGCGGAAAGAACCGGGGGGGGGGGGGGGGGGGGGGGGGGGGGTGTCCAGGGGGCAAAGCCCCCGAAGAGCCAAGTTATGAAAGATGATCCTTCTTATACATAATGAAAACCAACAATAACTGACACTGCGATTTTCTGTTGGGGTTGGGGTTTCACTTTAAAGGGCGAACCAAGGTCATCCAGGAATAACTGGAAATGGAACAAGAAGAACGAGGGTTCATGAAGAAGAGGACCGGGGCCTCCAATCTGGTAAGAAGCAGCTGTTTCGAGAGGAAGGGCAGCTGTGGGGGACTTTTTGGGACGAGCAGGTGTGGACGAGGGCGAAGGAGCCACCTGGCAGGCTCGTTGGTCTCCGTCAGCAGACACGCGTGCAGTGCTAGCAGATTGATGACAAAGGGACTTACAGGCGAGTATCAGTGGATGTGGAAGATATGTGAGCGATGCAGGTGGAAGGGTGGTAGGTCAAGTGCTTCAGCCTACAATTCGCCCACCACTTTATTCCCTTGAAGCAATAAAGAAAATTTGATTATTCTGATCAAGAAAATAACAAATATTGGATTTGGAAGGATCAGATACCAATTAGAATAACGATATGGTGCAATTTTGGGTTAGAAAACCATACTGACAAGCTACCTATCTTCGGTGCAGATCATTAGACACCCATGTAGGAACAGCAATTTCTTCCAATTAATTGCAAAAGCCTTGTCAAGTACTCAATTTTAAAGGATAAAACTGTTGCATCAACACAAAACCCACCAATCCAATCAACATTTAAAAGCTGATTTCCGTCGTTCCTAGTATATACCTACAACTGCAGGATCTGTATTTGACCTTATAGCCCGATTAGATTTTGAGCCTACCCAAATAAGAGGTACGCATTAAAAAAAAAAGGATTATTATTATTGTTAAGTGCTCCATCCTGCAAGTCGTCAACTACTTTATTCCCTAGAAACTTGAAGTAATTATTCAGACAAGAAATGAACATATATTAGATTTGGAAAGATCAGGTGGCATTTATACGGTTAGGAGTCATTTTAGGTGATCTGGAAAACTATGCAGACAAGCTACCTATCAATTGGGTGCAGGTCAATAGACTCACTTGTAGGAACATCCTTTTCTTCCAATTAATTGCAGAAGCCTTGTCAAGCGCTCAATTTTAAAGGATAAAACTGTTGTACCAGCACGAAACACCAATCTAATCAACATTTAAACGCTGATTTCAGTCGTTCCTAGTATATACCTACAACTGAAGGATCTGTACTTGTGAAGACGATTTTTTTTTTTTCAAGCTTAACAAATTAAGAAATACATATAAAGACCTACCAAAAATAACTATTGATAAATCAAGTGCTCCATCCAATAAGTCGTCACCATTTTGTTCCCCTTGAAGTTTGAAGCCATCTTTCTGACAATTATTTCCATGTAGTGAAATAACTGCTGACAAGTAGTGGTCTACAATTTCTGAGAAGTAGTGAACAGAATTTTAATTTGAAAGGATCAGATGACAGTTAGATGAACAATTGATTTCCATCGTTCTATCGTTATTTCTCATTGTCGCCAGAAGAATTCATAATAGGGTAAAATATTCAACGCATAAATCAAAATATTCGGTGCATACTCAAATTTATATGGAATGTTCAAAAGGAAATAACCTTTGATAAAAACACGGGAGGGAATCCTTTTTCCTGACACCCAAAATCTATGCGGGAGAATTTATGGGTAACGAAACCATGCGGTGACATGCGTTGAACAAACAGCAATAGGTTACTGATCCTCATGGCAACCAATAAAGTAGGCAGGCTGTTATGACAGAAAACCCAAGGTTGGTGCCAATGGCCTTGTTCTGGAGTCACGGGAGTCCCACAGTAGGAGCCCGTCCCACCAAACCAATGGCAAGGTCGTATGTTAGCAAAATAATATTCAAAGCACATCAAAACAACTCAGCATCATCAATCAAATACACAATGAACAGGTAAGGAGTCAAAACGAATGAAGTCACAAACAACCCACGAATAAAATGTCCTGTGTTGTATTATATATTA
>CM061046.1:11181787-11265654 GCA_030762985.1 Adelphocoris suturalis
CAAGGGAGAATTTCCATCAGCATCCAGCGCACGATAGCCGGGCCAGCCCTGCCCACGACAATAGGCAGACCTTTTGTGTTCTCGAGCCCTGGAAGACTTACAAGTTATTGTCGTGGGGAGAACATCATCCGCTAAACAGTCGAAACAGAGTCTTTTGTCCTTCTCAAGGTACTTTTTGTTTTTTAGTATTTTTCGAATTCTCTTTTCTATATTTTTTTGTATTTTTGTGAGATTTTAGAGGACATGGTTGGTCATTCGGAGCACATAGTTTCTTTTCTTCTGGCGTCATCGGCTCGGTTAAGTAAAGTGAAGCCATTCACAGGCCTAATTTATGTAAATAGGGAACGCGAAGGAATGCTTGGGTGACTGAGAATAACGTTTTGCTTGATTAGGCGGTATGTGAAAGTGCTTGTTACGTGAACGAGATATGAGGGACCCAGTAGATCTATCAAACGATAAAAAAAATGAATGAATAACAGGAGGGAGTCGACGATCAATAACATCAATTTCTACGTGTTTCTGACATGGAACAGTTGTATATAACTGGAATTCTAGAAAATTCATTTTGTCTCTGGATGAATCCGGCTTAAAGAATCACTCAGTCATACGGCTACTATGATGCTACGACCCAGACCTATCATACGATCAAAGTGAAATGAATGAACGTCAACTTCCACGGGTTTATAACATCATGGTACAGTTGTATACAGTGTGTCCCAGGTTATACAGGTGTTATACAGTATGTCCCAGGTTATGGACCGCCAAACTTCAGGAGTCATTTCTACAACTAATTTGCAACAAAAAGTGCCTCTTAGACTTGTTTTTGGTGGTTTTGTTCCGAGTTATTTCAATTTCAAGATATTTTTCGTGTTGTTTCGACTTTTTCATACTAAAACGTCTATAATTCCCTCAAAACGCACTGTAAAATAAAAAAATGAGAGCACTGTTGGAAAGATCGTTAAATTTCCCATCTTCCTAGTGCTTCTAAAAAAATATTTATGGGGTCCAGATGAAAAATCAACTCGTAAACTTATTTTTGTCAAATCAAAAAAAAAAAAAAAAAAATAAAATAAATAAATAAATAAATAATATAAATAAATAAATAAAATAAAATAAAATAAATAAATAAAAATTGAACAAAAAAGGCCCCCGGAAAACATGCATGGCCTCGGAAAACGTACAGACTGTGGAGAGTTGCAAGTGACGTGGAGAGTTACCTAACGTTAAATTTTATGTTACTTTTACATCGAGACTCGATGCGTTGAACGCCATGACAACTCTGATACGCCGACGTTGCAGCAACAACAACGTATCCCCTTCGAATTAGGGGATACGTAATAACGAAGCGGAGGTTAGTAAAAAACGGTTGTCTATTCCCACAAAAAATAAAGAGTTACAAAATGTTAAATCGATTTCGACGGTTAGGCCATCATCAGTAACAACTTTGTTATTGTTTGTTACTGATGGAACCGTCGAAATTGATTTAAATTTGTAACTCTTTATTTTTCGTGGGAATAAAACGTTTTTCACTAACTTCCGTTTTTAAATGGGTTTCCACAACTTCGTCGCGAGTGATTTAGTTCGTACATACCTAATAACGATAATTTTTTCTTATTCGCCTCTAAAACTCTAATATTGTTTCAATTCAAATATTCTAATTTGTGATCAATGTGAGCGCAGGACTTATTGGGTTATTCCGGTATTAAAAGGATGATTAACGCTTGATCAGTACTTTAGATTAAATACTTGATAAGTATGAATAAAAGTTGATACGTACTTTAACGATGATAAAGTACGTATGATGATACGACCCAGACCTTAACGATAAGTACATACTGTACGAAATGAGGGTTACAGATAGGGTTGCCAAATCTACTTTAATTTAAAGCATCCTACTTTATTTTTGTTCTAAATACTGTATACTTTATAAAAATTTTAAAGTAGACCAAAATACTTTTATATTTTAAACGAAGAAGAAAAGTTCAGCCCCCGCACCTTACTTACTAGTCAAGGACAAGGTTCTCATACCTACACCAGAACTACCTACCTACTTGCATGGACGAAAATTTTTCTAGGGTCGCTCACGTATACCCGAGAAGTTGAGAAGGCTGACCATCTCCGGCCGGGCGCTCAACCCCATACACCACAACAACAGCAACGAACGGTTCAATGATTTTGTTTACTTTTTGGGTGTCATCTGTCATGATAATGTGATACCCTGGGTCTGTTCTGTATGTGATAACTTTGTGATGAGGATTCCTTCAGCTATTTTGGTTATTTTTAATGAGTAGGAGGTGCCTATATACGATGTTGTTTGCTTAAGCTAGTGGACAATGACTCCCAAAAGAAAGACTCGGTTTTCAATTTCCACAGCTCTTTTTCAAATTTTTAATATATTATAGGTACAGTGTTTCAGAGAAAGAAAGAGAGACTGGACTGATTGAATGTAACTTTTCGAGTTTCCAAGATCCTTTAGTCCTTACGTGCCCAATAGATGAATGAAATATTTTTTTAGTGCGAACGAGATTGAAAATGATGTTCCTAATTACATTTATGTATGTAATAAAACCTTATTGAAATATGAACTCGTTAAGATTGAAATGTCTAGAAATGTTTTCTTTGGAAATATAAAATTGTGTGACCTACGTACAGTAAAAATATTACTATCCATTCCTCAAACCGAACTTTCTTATTTTCAATAATCTACACATTCAAGCCCTTGTGTGCAGATGCTGAATGAAAAATACGTGTGTAACGTGTGTAAGTCGAGAACGTTAACTTTAATGTAAACATGGGCGCCGACTTCATAAGAGATGGTGGGCCCGGGCCCCACCAATAATGAGAGTGGTGGGGCTGTGCCCCACCAATATTTTCTTACTGAAAATCTTAAAATTTTAATGGTATAACTGTACACAACCCCAGAGTAGGCAGCAATGTGGCTGATAAATAGGCAGTTGCCCTTGCTGTCTGTTTATGCGGGGAAGCTTGGCGGGGGTGGCGACGCATGAGGCCCCTCGTTAACGAGTTTGTTAATGAAAATAATATTAGAAAAGCAAGTATTGCTTTGTTTTAGCAACAATTTAACTAAGCTTACTGCTTATGTTGTAGTTAGTATTATATTTAATTTTAATTATTACTATATTTAATTTAAATGTTATAGTACGGTAATTAGCTAAAAAAATCTGAAGTTTAATCAAATTTTTTTAACCTTTTAACTCTCATATTTCAGAAATATATAACTTTAATGTACACCCTCAGAACGCTACTTATGTGAACGCGATTCATTTATTTAAATTTATTTCTAAGTTAAATATATTATTATCTTTGTTAATTACGGTTTTTTCCTTTCATAAAATATAGTGTTAGGCTACTTGAATGTTTTTTATGTGCCTTCATCAAAATTTGGCCAACATTTAGTTCTTTTTAAACAAAACATTAATTTTTTGTAATTAGCTAAAGAATCTTAAGTTTAGTCAAACATTTTTTACGTACTTTTCACTCTTATTTTGTCATACATTAAAGTAGAAGTTATATTAATTATAAATACATTTTTTAGACCATGATACTTTGGTGTTTCATTTATTCATTGTACTCATTGTTTGGTGTATCATTGAACTTTATACCCGTTTTGATTTATTAACGTTGTTTATTACTCATCACAAATAAAAAAAGAAGCTGTTTAGCAAATTTACTTTACTTTCAGGATAGAATAGTGTTCTTTTTAAGCATCCAAAAGGGCCCAAAAATGGCTACTTTTAGCATGAAATTCGTCAAATTCCATACCCCCCCCCCCCCCCCCCCCCCCCCATTGTCAAGCCCCACCAAAGTTTTGGACAAGTCGGCGCCCATGAATGTATACATTAACTTTATATGATACTTTATATGAATGATACTTCACCAGGATATACTTTCTTTAAATGATCCGAAAAAATCTGGCAACCCTGGTTTTACAGAGTCGAGTGGGAGCACACCACAGAGAAGATGTGAGGAGAGCGGGAGCCCTCGGCCACTGGGCGGGAATCTCCGTGGACCGAGCGAAGGTTTGAAATTGGCGCGGAATCCCGAACGGCTCCCGAGCTATCGGGATGCCAGGGGACGGCAGGAGCTTCACCGCATAGCTGGCGGTCGCCCTCCCCCACCCACCGCCTCTAAACGGCACCTCCACACGATTTCTGAGCTCTTGGTACTAAAGGCGGTACTGGTACCGTAACGTGTTTTTTTCCTCTTGCATCTCGAGTCACACCCGAGGCCGACCTTGCCGACTCGCCAGCACGAAATGGAACGGATTTAATTTGATAACGTTTTCTCAATGTCCCCTCACTAGTACAACCACCTGTTTTGGATTTAGGTCTGAATAGGACAACGTGCAGAAACCGTTCAAAACAATGGAGAGTTTCTGTATTTCTCGTAAACACGAAAAACAAGCTGTTAGAGCGAACACGATGAATGCAAACCTTTTTGCATCGATTTGTCGTAGCGTTGTAAACCCGAGAGAAAGAGAACTCTTATAGAGACGCAAACATGACTCTTGTAGTGGAAACACTGCTCAAAACTCAATTGTCACAGTAGACCACTTCCAAAATATAACATGAATTAAGAAACAATGACCTCTACATCATATAAAACGATTCTGCCGTGAAGAACACGGATCTTTACAACGAGTAAAATGAACCTTGAAACGAAATCTTGAGAATGAAAAAGCTGAAATCTTCGATAAAACGTCGAAAGCAAGAACAAAATGCCACAAAGGTTAAACCAACAACAAAAGCCGGCACGGGGAAAATTTAGGCAATTTTGTCGGGTGTGTCCATGCCAACTGCATGATAGTTGCTAAGTTATTCTAGAGTGTTATCCTAGAGAAAGGTCAAGTAGTCGTCTCGTAAACTCGTAATATTATGATTCCGAAAAATCTGAGCACAAGTAATGCTGACTCTTCCGTTCCGAAAAGCGTTTCCACGTTACGAAAACCACTTCTCGTTTCAGTAAGGCCATTTTCGTACACGAGAAAATGAATACGAGAAGAACGAAAACTCTCAAATCAAATTATCCAAGAAAGAAACTACGAGTGACAAAATATTGACACTAAACCTAAACCACCCTGAAACTACCAACCGGCATTTAAATTTACGTTGAAAGAGGTGGGTGTGTGTGTGTGTTAGACCCATGTGTTTCTGACGCAATGAGTTACGGATACAGATACGTTAACGGATCGCAATCCATGGACTCAAATAACCTCCTAGGGATAATTTCCTACTTCCATGGATTTAGCGTTACATCTAGATCCGTAAAGGACTTGACGTGACTTTAAGGTGCAGTAAATGTTTCTCGTTACCGCACGCCGTATTGAGACCTACGGATCTATTGGAACTCTCTAATATTGACACCAACCACTAAACCTAAACCACTCGGTGGTGTTGAACCCATGTATTTCGAAAGGGAGGACCAGCTTCAAGAGAAAAAACAGAGAGAAGAATTGTTATTCGGTACCGTAAGAGTTACTGTACACCCCGAATGATAAAACATGTGTTGTAATTCTAATTAGCTATTTCTCGAGAAACATTGAGGTATAGCAACTGTTACAAATTTCAAAAATTGTTAACGTTTGGGAGGAAGTACATTTTTAGCACATAATTGTAAAACAAACATGAAAATTCAAGTGAAAAAAAAGCTCAAAAACTTAGTTAAAATATCCAAACTAAATGTGGTAAAAAATTGCTAAATTTACCAAAAACTAGCTAAAATTATGAAATGTTTTTATTGCAGAGTAGTTAGAATTTGAAATTGAAAATAAAGTTTGCTTTCCATAAATTTAAACGCTATACATTTTCTTCAACTAGGTATGTAATGTTTTTAGTAATGAAAAGCGAAAAAAAAAAAGAAAAATAATAATATACCTATGTTTTGGTACTGTGCTTCTGTTTTTAGGACGTTCCTCTGAAGCTAGGCTTCGTCAATAGACCTATTGGAATTGATCCAGGGGGTGTGTTGAGATAATTTAACCATCAGAAAAAATACAACCGTAATAGAAATTCGTTTCAGACTAAGACCGAATCCGTGAAAAACTGTAGGTATATGCCTATTTGTGTGGTAGGTATGTGTGTGTTTGTGTGAGTGTGTGTGTGTGTCCGAAGCTACCCAGGCCACACAGTTTTCAACCGATTGTCGAGATTCGTTCTTCGTTTGACCCCAATTTTAGTACAGTTGTGCAACAAACTCCGGAAATTTTTTATTAAAAACGGAAAACGTTTTAGGAAAAAACGTGTTTTTTGACAAATTTTGTCGACGCCATCCAGGCTGCAACCCTCAACCGATTTTCGTGATTCTTATTTTGTTCGAGTCCAATTTAAGTCTAGATGTATAAAAACCTTGTGAATTTCGGATTTGCTGTCAAGGTGGGGGGATGGAGGGGGTAATAACAATATTTTTGAAGCACTGCCCAAGCTACAAATTTTGACCGATTTTCGTGATTATTATTTAGTTCCATTAGGAATTCCATCCAATTTGGAAAGTCAGGAGTTTCAAATTGGATTATGGAAGGGAAGAATGGAGGGGGTTAATACCTATAAATCGAGATGTTTCAATTATCACCGCCAGATTTTCGTGATTCTCTTTTTGTTCAGCAATGAATTTATTCGGTATAGTTTTGGAACGTATGTCAGGAGTTTCAAATTTCATTATGAAAGGCGGTAAGTGGAGGGAGTAATAGTGATAAATCGTGATATTTTTGCTATACTAGGTTTTTATTAATAATTATTGTTCTATTCTGATTTTAGTCCAGTTATGCAACCTTTTAGTTTCATATTTACTGTCAGTGGAGAGGGCAATTAAGGGGCATTTCAGGTGACAAATTTTGTTCAATAAATTGTGATACAGTGAAGAATGAATTACCTTATGAAAGGCTTTATTGAACAGAAATGTACAAGCTAAACTAAAACCAACATAGTTACGGAATTTCACAAGTGCTATGGACGCAAACAACACATGTGATGGGTTAATTATATATCAGGGGGGTCCAAACAATCATGATATTTTCGTGTTTTTTTTTTTTTTTAATCTCTTTTATTACATCCCCACCAAAATTATATACAATTATTCATAGGGACGTCTCTGTAATGCATGCATTACTTACCAATAAGTTTATTCAAATACGGTTCTATCCATCGTTATGCAACGATGGAAGTTTCATTTTCATTTCAATCACTAGATAAGGACTGTGGCACGTAAGTAGGTACGTATTACGAGAGATGACCGTATTTGCTTGAATCAGCATCTACAGCAGAAGACATGAGACAATCAAGTATCCCGTAATCTGCCCTCATTAATCGGCAATTTATGAAAAGATTCCTTTTTAATTAAACGGCGACCGAAGAGGGACATTCGAAAGTTGAAAGAAGGAGATAACAATCCGTGTGTCAGGGGAACAGAGCTACCGTTGGTACGTATTTGGACGGGGCATGCGATTGCCCTCACGCCATAAGCGGCAAAACTGGTAGTCGAGCGGTGAAGGAATAATACGCAACTGCTTTGGCGCAGTCTTTTGATCAAGTGCAAGATCCCGACCTTCAAGGAGCTCGTTTTGAAGCGTCAAGTACTCTTAGACGAGAGTTCCGCCGTCATAGAAAGTGCACTTGTCCTTTTTAGCAGGAGTGTGATGTACTGACCCAGATGCCGGGAGTTGAGTTGTCCTCTAGTGAAAAGAAAGGTAAAAAAAATAAATAAATAAAAAAACGCACATATATATACACCTATATACTTACGAGCGGCTTGAGGAGCTGCTTTCCAACATAAAACATCCCAGGGTGCAATCAAATGGGCGAGGGCGGCAGTTCTTATTAGCTGTTAACACGACACCTACTTTAACCGCACGTTTGGAGAGAGTAGATACCTACAAGTGGACGACTATCGCGCGCTTTTACCTCACACGATCACCTCCACTGTAGAGAACGTAACTAGGGAAACTCAATAACCGATATATATATATATTTGGTTTTTTTTTAAAGCATGAATATGATTTAGCCGGGACCTAACTGCCGAAAAACGTTATATGAGATTGGAACGAAAGTAGCGGGATACCGATAAACATCCATTGCTAGGGAGTGATATCCGCTAGCGACCTGGTATGAAACACATTCATAATAACAAGACGAGAAAATTCAATAATGCAAATACTATGAACTTTAATAAATAATGCTGGAAGAATGAGAGCGAATGGGAAGTTAACGAAGAAAGTTGCGAAATTATGAATTGATGTGATGGGGACGGAACATCTTCTGCAGATGCTGGTTTCCTCTTGAAAGACGGTAGTGATATCCTCCGTGAGAGGGATGACGTAGTTATGCGTTCGTACGGCATAAATCTCACATTCATGTCCATCGTAATATCACACTGGGTAAGTTTGAATCCGGTAAACTGGTCAATGATGGCTGTGTGCAAGTAAGTGCCTTTCAGTAGGTTTTTCCAGTTTCCATCCTGCACTTCATCTACCCCACTGCTTCCATCAAGTCAATATAATTTTTGAGGCATTATGCATGGAGGTGAATATTCTAAGTCCGAATACACCTGGAATGGTGCGTCCATTATTTGTTAGTTTGGTATCACTAAATAGCTTTTCCTTGAACCGTGTAATTGAATCTGATATATCATTGATGCTAAATCGGCGAGCTGCAGCGGCTAATTCGTTTGATGGAGTAGCTTCGTTGATGCGTATGATTACTCGCTCGATAAACTGTTGCATAAGCACCTTACTATCGTTGAGCCACCAGTAGTCAACACTCGGTAACAGTATATTGACTCTATGGTGTGACCCAAAGTCTTCGAAGCTTTCATATTTCAATTTCAGCTACCATAAACCTGTACTGAATCTACCATTTTATCATTTGTGTCGTTCTTTTTTATTGATCCATAACTTGGTGCCTGAACAGTATTTGCTGGGGATTATATACAATTATTGCTTGCGTCTCAGTTGATTGAGATTGACACAGAGCATATCTATGCGCAATAATTGCATATAATCCCCGTTTTCAAGCCCTGAAGAAGTTTTACAAATGGAACGAAACATTGGCATGAAATTCTGAGTATTTTTTCCCAAGACCGACTCTCAAGAGCCCTACACCGAATTTCATCTCTACATAGCGGTCAAGAACCAAGTCACATTACACGTATATTACATCATTTGAAGGATTTAAACTCTAGACTTCGTGTCAGAATGTCTCAAAATAGATTTCTAAATGGGGGAAAAAATCAAAACTTTTTATTTTAAAAATTTTGGAGCCATTGCAATAGCTTAATTTTTTACGAAAATTCGCTAAAAGAGGATTAGTGATAGCTGAGTGAACAGTAACTTGTTATACAACAGTTATGCTTGAAACGTTGTAGTATAGTAAAGAATAAAATCGGATCTGTAGATAGTTGAATACCGAAAATAAATTCCTAGAATTTAATACGAGTATTGAGCAAGCATTGTAATTGGATAAAATGACGAATAGTTTCTTGAGAAAAAAACTGAATATTAAAATTACAATACTAGCATGTCACAATCTTATAAAGCCTGAGAAAAATGTTTCACTAACTTCGATGCATGAAATAGTTTAGTAAATCATTATGAATTAGAAACGATAGCAGAGCAATTAAATTATACGCATTTCCATAAATGTGCATAATCAACAATTTGCATTGTTCGTGACTTATCTACAATCAGCATTGTCTCACTAATAAAGGGTAAATAATAACGAAAGACGGAGTTGAATGATGAAATCCCTTCAGATTTTCCATTCTCAGCAGTGCATAATAATTTAGTCTGTTTCCTGTTTAACAAGCGCGAACAAAACCGGAAAAGTTGTCCGATTTATTCAAGCAAGGGGCGATTGAAGCACCGGACAGCGAGCACGAAGAATCACTGCGTTCAATTCGTTCGTATTCAACAGCGGTCCGTAAATCCTGCATTTTGAATGAAACGGCCGTGTTTCAACGGCGAAAAAATTATTTTGATGAAGCAAAACTGGCCAAATTCAACGCGTGCATTCAATTACAGAGTGTTCGATAATGGATTGTACGCAGGCTACTGATAAACAACGAACGATACACTCAAGACCAGAGGAAATCAAAATCAACCTTTAATCTTTTGGAATATCGTTGAAAAACCTCATTTTTTGATTTAAGAATCGGATTAGCGCTTTTGAAAACTCCTTGGCTTCAAATTTTCAGCTCGAAACTCCAAATGGTTTGGACAAAAAAAACCAATAGAAACTACAATAGAATAAAAAATGAATTGACGTCATTGGTGGAAGTCGCCGTAATTCCCCCATGCCTTTATTCAGTCCAATGACAATTGGTCAAGTCCAATGGATCATGAATGCCACATCCTAATGAATTTGAGTGATCCATCAACTCGCTGTTCAATCTAATACTGTTATATAAATTGAGATCTGAAACGTGGGGTATTTCCAGATCTTTATTGGGTGTAGCGCTTGGCACATTGCAAGTTGCTTAGTTATCAGCCTGAGGCGCGGTTTGGACACCGTGAAGTTTTCGTATTTGCGATTGAAAAACAGATCCCAATAGCTGACAGCCGTCCACTCCAAATGAACTTCTAAGAGAAAGAATTCGAACCAACAATTATTTGTTGGCGATCGCGACGTTTTGTCTGCAAACTCACAAAACATCTCCAGGATAGCGAAAACAAATGTGACCAGTAACGCATCTGCAATAAAGATTCTATTACTGATCAACCTTATAGAGTACCTTCTATGGCACGCTATCCCCTCGTGTTTAGCTTGTGGGCCATAGAATAGAAATACTGCATTGAGCGTCTTGGACCTCCCACAAACGTTTGTGATGATGACTATGTAAACGAGGCATTCCGGCTTGATAACAGGTGCTGTCAGGGCTGAAGGAAGCGTGTGCACCTTTTCACCTTCTGGCAGCGAAACCTCCGAGGCGATCGAAAGTGAAAGCATGCAAACGCGAGAAAGAAATTGAACTCGACTTGTTCAATGAGAGGAACAAAACAGATGGAGCGGACCACAACTGCAGAAGGGGAGTAATATGTTGCGGGTTTCTGCTCAAAGGCACATGGTAGAAAGTCATATCAATCAACGGAAAGGGTTTCATCGAAGAATCGCAATTTCTTAATATTAATGAGCAATTGTTATTATAATATCAATATTAATAACAATAAATTGACAAAAGATCAACAATACGGAATATGACAGATGTTTTGAAGGAGTAACCTGCGTAGGATTCTTATGGATCCGAGGTTAGATGAAGCCAATCGATAGAGTCACCAAAATTGATTTGAACAATCTCTATAATTTCCTGCAGCCGGTTTTGGATTCTACTCTTCCTGCGGTTTATTCGGAGAGTTAATCCAACTAAAATATCAATCGTATTCATTTCCATAACACCATCCTCGTTTGGTGAAATTCATGGCTCAATATGATGATTTAACAACTCATGATTTGAACTATCTCTATTGTTTCCTTTGGCTATTAGCTTTGGATTCTACTCTCCCAGCAGTTTATTCGGGGAGCTAATCCCAAATAAAATATCAATCGTATTTATTTCCATAACACCATTTTCGTTTTGGTGAAATTGCTGGCTTATTGTCATCGTACCTTACGTGGGGTGCTACTTTTAATTTTGAGAGAAAACAGCCGACATTTTGAGGCATTTATTTCAGTATTAATTTAAAATCAAGTCTTTAAGCAGATAAAATTTCTGTTCCAGAGGTGTCTATCTACAACTGCAAATCGATAGCTCCGAAATTGGGATCTGTAAGGTGGAAAAGATAGAAAGACAGACACACACACATACACATAGAATACATGACGAAACGAATGGGCTTATGATAAAATCCAATTTTAGAATAAAATTTTTGTATGTAAAAAATTTATGCATGTGGTAGTGCCTTTCAGTATTACTGTTAGGGTGGGTTGTGGGGAGGAAATTATAGGAAATTCCCTTGGTGTCAGTTTAATAAATCTGAGTGCTTTCGCTTCCGGCCTCATCAGAGATAATCATACATTCTTGTTTCGTTATATTATGTTTATATTTATACATAGACTAGTCATTAGAATTTGCTCAGCAGGTTTTGGTTCATGTTCAGTTATATTTATGTAGCTATCTTGGGCTGATTGTCATAATTATTGGTTTAGCAATTTTAGGTTCATGTTTGGTTATATTTATGTATTTGCGGGGAATAGTCATCATAATCATTGTTTCAGCTAGGTACTGTGAAGAATATGCCAATTCTGGTCATATTGTATTAATAGTTTAAGCCTGTCCACATATGTATAGTTTATATTTGTATTTAGCTTTGGTAGCGCAAGGCTAGGCTTGTGTAAGTGCGTATCAGGTTCTATATTATAGGGTTTACTATACCGGCAGAGCATAAGAATGGGAACATAAAAGTAGCAGCAGGTAATGATTAAAAGTATCAAAATGAGTATTATAGAAGCATGGGAAGTGAAGCATGAATGGCTGCTAAAAGGACACCTGCTGAGCAATGCTAATGATAGTCTATGTATAAATTTAAACATAAATATAACGAAAGAATATAATAATTATCTCTGATGAGGCCGGAAGGCGAAAGCGCACAGACTTATTAAACTGTCACAAGAGGAATTGCCTATGATTTCCTCCCCTCATCCCACCCTAAGGCGAGCCCCCTGGACCCTCGGTTACCTTTATTTACATACTTCGGACGAAATTATTGAAACACAGAATGTGTTTTAGCTCACGCGTTTCACATAAACCCGTCTTCAATCTTCGGTTGAAGATTGGTTAACTTCCTCTCACTAAATCAGAATTTCGCTACTTTCCTCCCACTAAATCAGAATCGTATATAATCACCGCTCATATCAAAATATCGCATAGGTTAAACCAGGTTACACGATCCTTAGTTCCGTATCATCGATAGCCTTTTAAAAAGTCAGTCTTCAGATAGAAAGGTATTTTATAGTTTTATTGAGATTACAACATTATTTGAAAGAACCCCATAACATATGGTAAACAAAGAGTAGCTGTTTTGACTGTTTTCGACTCAACATTCGAATTACTTCCTCCCACTAAATCAGAATTTCGCTACTTTACTCCCATTAAATCAGAATCTTATATAATCACCGCGTCATAACAAAATATCGCATAGGTTACACCAGGTATACACGATCCTTAGTTCCGTATCATCGCGTATCCATGTTGTCGTCGCGATTTTGTTACGAATTTCGTTAGCTTTTTTGGCTAGTTAGTCCATGGCTAAAACACATTCTGTGTTAAAATCGGCTTATACGTGATGGAAAACTCGTCGGCATGTATTCAGAAATGGGCGACTCATCTAAGTGGCACAGAAGGGCAGCTGACGGTTTACGCCAACCTCATAAATGACAGTAGAAGCCCAACCTATTGTTGCAGCTCACGCAATACCGGTGGAACACACTTGTGAAACTTCACGGACCAACGCTCAAGAGATGCCGCCACAAGAGATTGTTTACGGTTCAGAGAGGAACAAATCGCTTGCTTGTGTTTTCGTTCGAGCTCGTCTTTCCGGACCCACACGAAGGCAGTAAAAACAGGTTCTAATTAACAGCAACACTTCTCAAACTGCAACGGGTTGTTAGTAACATTGCAACACCTACCTAGTGGATGATTGAACTGGGGAATTTTCAGGTTATTTTTCATTTGCTCATAGAAGATATGAGCGAGAGCTTCCGAAAAGGTGCCATATGTGGGTATCTGACCTGTCTGTCTATTGTCATCCTAACACATATTCAGTCACTACAGTGATCCCATGTATATGATAACTGTAACAGAATGCGTGCAACTTATGACCGTTATATAATGACTGATAGTCAGTTTAGTTCATGAGGCTTGATGCTACTAATCATGAATAGAGTATAGATAATGGGTATATTAACTACTAATGAGAAGCATTGCTACGCAAAGATGTCTATCATTCATGCCTATATGGGTATCTGACCTGTCCTGGTCTTAAAGTTGCTCATCCCATGAGGGCTTATCTTAATTCTAGTTTTATACTGCTTGCCACTAAGTAATGAATAATTATATAAAATTTACAACACATCTAACTTTTGAAAACTTCCAATAATGAACTCCAACAGAGACACAGCATTTCATATAACCAACTAGTAATGACAAGATGCAACTTGATGAAACCAGGATTAAATTTTATATAATGCAAGACTGAATAGCAAACCAAACAGTATTAGTATCCCCGATGAGGCCTGGAGACAGGCGAAAGCACTTGGACCTACAATAAATCATGATGAGTTAGAGTTATAGTCATCCCCCACCATCCCCACCATGGGTCATCTCATCCCCTAAAACCACCCCTACCGCAGTAAATGGAAGGCAACACACCGATCATATTGTACCTATAAATCTATGAACTCAATTTAAATGGGGAATTTTCATGGTTATTTTTCATTTGCTCAATAGAAAGATATGAGCAAGAGCTTTCCGAAAATGTGCTATATGATGGGTATCTGTTCGTCTTGAAATTTGCTCATCCTATGAGGTCTTTATGTTATATTCTAGCTATTGCAATGGCTCCAGAATTTTCGACAATTTTCTTTATTAAAATCCGTTTAGAGGCATTCTGGAACGAATTCTAGAGTGTAACGCTTTTTCATATGTATATACATATATGGGTGAGTCATTCGAAACGATAAACTCTCCTTCATGATTAAGATAAAAATTCCAGCCAAAAAATCAAGCTTCCGAATGCAAGGATGAGTTTGTTGGCAAGAAATTTTTGAGCACATTAAATTGGTCAAATCATAAAAAAAAGTGCTGAAAAAATCAATAAAAATGCCTGAAAACGGCTAAAACGCGGTAATTTTTTTTAAAGCTGAATATTGCTCAAATAAAGTTTATTAACTTTAGTAAACATACTAATAAAACATTCAAAAATTTATGTACAAAATTGAACTGAAAAATTCACTCAATCTCATAAAATTTGTATAAAATCGATAAAAACTGCAAGAAAACTTTACAAATCTTCAAAATTTTCTTTTTGAATAGCAAATTGTTATTTAGAATATGTTTTTTGCCATAAAAGTAATCTCAACATTTCTTTGCACTCAAAAACTTCAAATTTCATAAATTACATTATACAATCCATAATTTACAAAATTCACTCAAGCGATCGTGCTGCATGACTGGAACTTAATTTTAAATTGCAGAATGTTATTTATTTTGTCATTGAGTTTTTTGTCATAAAATTGGTAGTTAATTTCAAAACAATTGTAACGTTATAATATTAGATAATTTGCGAAAATTGGCTCATATGATAATGCTGCATGATTGGAACCTAATTTTGAATTGCAGAATATTATTTAGAACGAGTTTTTTTAGTCGTAAAATTGGTTTTCAGTAATAATTTCTTTACATTCAAATAGCTCAAATTTCAAAATTATCGTAACGTTATACGATAATTTATGAAAATTCGCTAATACGATCATGCGGCATGACTGGAACATAAATCACACACTGATTGAGTATCTGGAAGAAATTTCGTGAGCCACATCTAGTTTTGTTCTGGGGATGTGGGATTACTGTTAAAATAATATCAAAAGATGAAAGCGATACAGAAAGTGGAACGTTACACGAACTACTCATCTTTCCCTTTACTTCTCACTGCTTAACACTGTTTAAGGGTGATACAGCTAGCCTTTTGAAGAACCAGCGTTGAAGCTGTTGACATCTTATTACGGAGAAACTTTTTTCTGTTTCGTCACTAGTCTGACATTTACAACAGCTTTCATCCCACCGCATCTTTCATGAAAGAACAGCGGGTGCCGAGATCATCTAGTAAGTAGCCTTTACCGTCTGTGAATGCATTTTTAGGTAGTTCAGTTCGAATAATGATTTAGATTGGAATTCGAACAGTACTTTATGGTAGCCAGTACCTGTTATGAGCTGGCAGGGTCATTCAATTATCGCGTAAAGGTTCCCAGAATGCCAAATTCAAATCTGTTAGATGAAAGAAAAGAAAGTTGGTGATGGGACGAGCGGAGTATAGGGGCTCAGACATCCAATTCTTCGCAGCATCGTGGCTGCAGTTTGATTTATGTCAAGCATCAGTAACACAGTTACACATGTTTATTCAGCAAGGAACAGATCCCGAATTTCGATCCACTCGCGGTAGTATAAACTTCAGCGCCGTAAGATGTGGAAGGAACTCTACCAGTGGGAACAGAAAATAACTCACCAATATAGTATGTCGTAGCGAGTAGCGTAAGTATGCAACTAATATATTGTATTAGTATGCTCAAATGTGCGTGTTGTGGGGGTGAAACTAGTTAATTTAAGTGTAAAACTTAGTTATAACGTAGAGAGATCTGTAAGTGTTACCATTCGATTCAGCGTGAAAAAATACGAAGGAACCGACCCCGTACCTCGTAGGTTCATAGAGGGTAGTTTTTCGAGAAAACCACTGATTCAATTGAAAATCCACATTTTTAACATTATAACATATTTTAAACATTAAAACATATTTTTCCCCCTTAAATAACAAAATTTTCTTCCCCCTTAAAAGTAAAATTGACTATACCATTGAAAAGAATATTAGATGAAGAAGTTTTCATGAGATTTGCTTGGTTCCAGGATTTTTTTCCCTCTGGAAAATAATAGTAAAGATTTTCAGAAATTTTATTTTTTCAAAATCGTCTATGAGCTGATGTGAAGGTCTTTGGATGGTACTTCTTATGAACCCAAGTACTTAGAGGAAGATTAACGCTGATTCCAAAAATAAGGCCAAAAGTTAAAAGTACATGTGGTAAAGTGGATAAATTTGAGTTTAAAAGAGGAAAAAACACGGTTTTGCTGAAAAAAAAAACCTTTAAAAATCATATATCAAGTACGGATTGAGATAAAAATATGCGGTTGGCGGAATTTTACTACATTTTTGCATTTTTGATGCAATCTAACAGAAAAACATGTTTGTCACTTATCCGCTGCCAGCCTGTATAAAGCTATCTAATAGTGTACAATATAGTATACCAGCTTAATATTATATTAACGTAGTGAACTTAAAATTGTAATAGTGAGTCAAAATAAGCATCATTTCCATTGGACAGGAGTTTCTGAGAAATGGTGCTGTACTAACTAAATCACTCGCGACAAAGTTGTGGAAACCCGTTTCAATAAAAAACGTAAGTTAAAGAAGAGCGTTGTCTAATTACATGAAATTAAAGAGTTGCAATGTTATAATGAAGTTGAGGGTTAGCGAGGGGTGGTCAATAATTCAAAAACTCTTCTACGCCGACGTTTCGCTATATTTGTATAGCGTCTTCAGGCCTAAGTTGTGGAGCAAGAAAAATTGTAGGTCCTCATTGCGCGTTACACAATCCTTGCTGGACACATTGTACTTGTATACTATTTTCAACATGCTAACTGGAGACTGTTTATAATAATAAAACTTGATAATTATGATGAAAATTATTAAAGAGGATACATATTGCATAGAAAAATGCCACGTGAGCTTGTTTGCTTGAGGCAAATTACTAAGCCGAGTAGAGGCCGCTTTGCTAGCCCTGAATATGCTTTACAAATATAGCGAAACGTCGGAGTAGAAGAGTTTTTTAAATGCCCTCGCTAACCCTCAACTTCATTATTATACAAACGGTCGAGAAAACTAACATAATTTACAATGTTATTGTAACAGTTAGTGTTTATAACATTTTAGCTCTTTATTTTTGCGGAATTAAACAATGGTGCTGGTGCAACTTTGACTGCTTATATAGATTCTCAACTTGTAGGTCCACCCAATCGTAACGGATTTAAGCGCTTCAAAAATCAACCATAAACCCATAGGAGAAAACTGTTCGAGTGATGGAAAAATAAAACTGGAACACGACACCGATTTCTGAGTTTCACTGAAGCATTTCAAAACAACTTTCACGTGAGGTTCGTAGGTGAGTGGAAAAACTGTAAATTTATATTACCTCCAGGTAAAATTAGAGTCTAAAAACGTAGTATAGGCTTCCATTTTCCCCTCGTTTATTTCCCTTTTTTCTTTGATGGCTTGAACGTGATGTGATGATGATTTCAAACGAATTTCCTTTGGTTTTGATTTTGGAATGATATCTATTTCTCAGAAAATCACTTGAGAACAGTGAAGTAGCTATGCCGTTTCTTATGGAGGGGCAACGTTCAAGGGTTTCATTTAATTTTATAGTTGTAGTATTAATTTCTAGTAGGTAAATGTTGAATATACGAAGACTGTAGGTCTATATTCTACTTTTGCTTCATTTTAACTGGGACTTTTATACGGGTTTTATGCAAACGCTATACCATCATCCATCATGAATTATTAAAAGAATGCGGGAAACTGTTTTGTATCGAACAACCAAGCTTGATCAAGTAGGAAGTGAAACGTAAGGGAATTTCGGTGGATACTGAACAATGGATATTTTTTAGGGAAAAAATGCAAATGGGCTAGCCCGAGAAGGTGGTGGGAACGACGATTACAGTTTGCAGTATCCAATTCCCATTTCGTTGACCAGGTGATTTTATTCCTCACCGTAGGGCTGTACAATATTCACGCCGTTTCGCCCTAACACAAACGAACCTAAAAATACGATGTTCTTCATTTCTGAAAGCGTCTAAAGTTGGTGGGCAACCCGGATTCGGATAATAATACGAATTGCACTTCCCAATTGAACGTGTTAGGTACCTACCGAAGTTAGAAGCGTACAATTATTAATTTTGATTGTATCCATACAAAGAACTTCTGCCTATGATTCATGGGCCTCTATGACGCATGGAGGGGCATGGAGGGGCTCAAACTACACCACTGCTTGAGAAAGATGAACTATATTAATAGTAGGTATGTTATATATTGAACGAGGTTAGCTAACAGTTTGTCTGCTATGATAACAAGTCCAGAATGTCTTTATTGTGATTACGTGAATAGTCCAAAGCATATGAATAATGCATCTATACATTCTTAAGAAAAAGGCGTCAACCAGTTAATTACGGACAATTTGTTGAACATTTCCAATTCGTGGCATTTAGTGATAATGTATTTTACATAATTTCAACTTGGGATGATCGTGATTCAGACGCCTCGATACGGGAGCTCTACACCCAAAACATCAGCGCTTCCATTAGTGCTCCCAAATTCTCCGAAAGATAATTTCCATAATTCAGGCTGCTAGCGCCAATCATCTGTCATTATGTAATTCATTACGATGCCGGAAGACACTTGTCATACGGGTAATGAGGACACAACAAAATAAATTTTAAAAAATATGAAAAAAAGAAAAAAAAGAGGAAAGGTCAGTTATGTTCCGAAAAAACAGGGTCACGCCCGGTTTAAGATGTACGTATATCCTTGATAAGGGCATAATTTCACAGCATATATTTATATCACAATCGTTTGATGTTTAAGTTGGCACCAAACTTTTACATTATGCAAACGAAAGTATAGTATATATGTATTTTAAAATGGTGTCAATCTCAAGCTGTGTAGTATCCATGATGGTATTTTACAAGACTCCCGAAGCCAGCGGAGAATTTCTCGATATGCGAATCGTAACTTTCTTGGCAACTTGGAAGCCACTTACAAGCCATTTTTATATTACCTAATGAATTTGTAAGATATTAACGTATAGGCAATCCACCTGCCAGGGGCGATCAAGCAGCCAAACGGCAAGTTTCCCGAGAGTTGCAAATGACTTGAATAAGGATGGATGATGTGACAGAAGTGATGTGATGGATTAGTTACCCCTTCCGAGGATTAGGGCGATTATCCTGCAACACACTGAAGATTACCTGAAAACTAAAATGCTACAGGTATCATCTCGGGGGCGGCAGCTTCAAGAAATGGGAAGGAGAAACTATCCATGTTCATCACAGAGGACATTGAGAACAAACCATCATGGATACTATGGATACTACCCAGTCAGGTAAAGGACCGCAGTGAAGGACAAAGAGACTGAAAAGTGGATTTTAAGGGGTTTGGATTGGACAGTGCAAACCTAGTAACACCGCCCAATACAACTATAAGTGGTACATAGCTTCTTGTTATTTTGGCTGCCACCCAAAAGCGCTGATTTATTGTTCCAATACCAAAATGTGGTATTACTATATTTATGTCACTATTTGTATTACGTATGGTTTCGTGTTCACAGCTGGTAATGATGACGGTATAATCGACTAATACCTCAAGGTCAACTTGATTGTGTCTGGAGTGATGCTTACATGCAGCAGTTAGATTTAAAGTATACTTAATCAATCCTGAAATAAATATTAAACAAACGTGCAAGACTTACCCTGAATCCTTCATGCTCCCCTAAGGTCATGCCCATGCAATTACAGAATTAAGTGATTAGTCAGACAAGTAAATATTTGCATTTATTTCAAATCACTGTGGCGTGAATTACTGTGAGACTCGCAAAGTGGACGTAAATCACTACAGAATGATGAAGTTTTTGTTCTTCCCGTAATTTTCTACTTGTGTACGCGTAAATACTGAAATACCAACTGCACATGCGCGAATTTTCGCGTTAACGTACGGGAAAGAGGCCTACTTATGCATATGCAGAAAAAAATACTTTCGTTGGAATCCCATCCTACGCGTAGTCATCATAACCTGACGCAAAGGTAACCACAGTTTTAAGGGTAGGTATTTGTTCTTCCTCCATCTGCCATCTAATACCTTTCCCATTTCCACAATTTATTCAAAAAAATTAAAATCATATTACTGAATCAAATTCTACTAAATCAATTAACTATTGAATCAAATTCTGTTGATTACGTGAACAAAGCACCTACATCGACAGCAAGATGTCCAGTTCACCTACTTGCGAGTGAATGCATTTGTCGATACTTTTCTGATTTTAAAGTAGGTAGTACATTTCGTACAACAAAGTTGTATCTGCCAACATAAACATTCAGGCAACGAGCAGGTTTGTGCTTAAATAGTAAGTATGTATATAAAAGCTGTTGTCAGTTCAATAACAAATTCAGTAAGTTGGTAGCAGAATTTGCTTTAGGTAGATAAAGCAGGGCAGGCACTCAAAAGAAACTATTCCACGAGGGCTGATAAAGTACTAAACAAGCCAGACTTCGGTGATCAGACAAGTGTATTCAACGAGATATGGGCGTTGGCGAAAAATATTTTTCCTAGGTCGAAGGTCTGTTATAAAAATTACACGAACCTAATTATTCAATGCATGTGTAGATAGCTGTTAGAGCAGACAGTAAAATGAATTAAATCTTCTACTACTCGATCTCGAATTCAAGAGAATCTTTGACATTGAAATACTAAAGAGAATAGCATGACGATATCGTTCTTTGTTTATTCGTGAACATACGTGTAGAAATCTGTAGCATCTGTTGTTTGGTTGGGACACTGTTCTACTCGGAAACGGGGGAAAATCGTACGGGAAGAACAAAAACTGTCTAATTATGGAATGTGTAGCAGATAATCAATTAAAGCAATGATATTTTAAATCAATTTATTCTTGATTAGCTGTCAACAACGAACAACTTGGAATCAATATACATTCCTTATAAGGTAGTCACTTTTTTCTAGTATATTTCCATATTCTGAATGAAGCTCGCTGGTACAGCGTGTGCGTTAACTGAGATTCCTTGAAACGTCAAATGTGCTGTCACAGCCAGCAATTTGGTCAGTAAACACTAATCCTTTCAACGACGATCAGCATTTTCATAATGGGTATGCTGAACTACGTTACTGTATACAAGATATGTTTACATACCCCATGAGATATGTACAATCCAAATTTCGATAAATTTTTAATAGCAATTGTACTAGTAATTTAGACGTTAAATTTAAGACTCCAAAGTTCTGATTTCACATGAAGAAATACAATCAATGCCCATTCCACCAAACAATTCAGTTTGTACAAAACCCTTCACTAATCATCAGGGTTGCTATGAGCATAATTCCTTAACGACACATTAAATTTCCTTTGCTATGTAGCTATTAAAAGTTATTATAACACCGAATATATGTGGAAAAAATGGATTTAACCATACTCACCAAATCGTCCCTGAGCAACTCAGATTCAAAGAACACGCATAAACACGATCAAGTCAAGAATAAAAATATTATTTAAAGAAACAAACCAATGGCAACTAATGTAACCATGGTGATTAATTTAAAAAAGAATTGAATACCTCAACATTAAACGTTTCCAAGTTGTTGTTCTTTTTATAAATGTACGAGTCAAACCTTTATTTCTTGAAGTTCAATGCATTATAATGGACATAATTATGTACAAGTTATAGAGGAATATTGATAAAGGAAGAAGATCAGATCGATTCGAGAAATGAGTACGATGTATAGGCCAGCATTAATTTGATTGTAATGTAAACGAATTCCAATTGATAAGTTCTGTGAACACAATGGTGAATGTCAATGAGAAATGCGAAAGAATGTGGAATAGGAACTCGTGAAAGTTAATTTTACCATCGTTAGGTTCAGCTTCTCAATTTAAAATTATAATTACTTTATGTTCAATTAGCTGTTAGAATAAGGTCTGAGAGATTATATTATGGTCGTTATTCTTTAGAGGCGAAATGAATGTAAAATGAATGTAAATTTTAGTTATTTTTTGGCGATTTCATGATGGTGGTCCTTGAATTCCAAAAACCGTACTATGTTTAAATTACAATATTATATTAACACAAAATAAACTCTCATTCAGTATTTCCCCCGAACATAGGTAAAGGGAAAAGGGTGTGGTTAGAAAGAATTTAAACGGAACGTAAAAAAATTAAACCTAACCCAAAAATAGTTTTGAATTCATCGTTCCGCAAGAGAATAAATTCCAGATTCTAGAAGAGATAGCTCCCAAAAATTTTCATAACAGGGTAGGATTCAAAGACCAGCTTTGTTCCTCTAATTCAATACCAAGTATCGTCAAGTCTAATTTAATACCAATTATAATGACTATAATTTTCATTTTATAATCTAGTTCTACGACGAAAGCACAATGGATAATATCTGACAGAATTTCAAAAAAATATTTACAATTTAGTTAGCATTTTACAACACTTTGGAACAACATTTAATGAGGGATCACAAATCCAACAATCTTATTTTCAATATTGATAAATCGTCAAAAATATCTGCTCAAATTTTCTTTTCTTTAAGGTTCTATTTGACTACTGTCTTCTGATGGGTACGTTCTACACATCCAATTGAGTTTTGATTTCTTTTGAGAGAATCAAATAACGACAAATTCTAACGTCAAATACGAAATAGATTCATTGTAGATCGCATTTATAATAATTTTCAGGGCCAGAAATTACCTACGAATTTATAAAGCACACTGTAGGGAATCAATAATGAGGACTCGTGGAAGTACATTCTACGTTGGGCAGGCACCAAGGGTTCAACACCACTTTAAACTATTAAGGTCAAAAACACACAATAAATATGACTCTTATATTAAAATATTTCGTTGATAAAATACCGAAACATTGAATTTACAGTAATATAGAAAAAATCTCTTAGTTTCTAATTATTGTGCCACTTCAAATGTGTAATTCGTACCTTTATAGTGGAAAGAATGAAAAATATTCATGTGAGGGGTTGGTTGGAATGCGTTAAAATTATAAGTGGGCCTAAATTGATGGAAACAAAAACGAAAACCGATAGAAATTTTTGAATTTTTTTTTCCATAACAAAGGTACAGGCGTGGCTTCGGGAAGTACAACCCGTTATTGAGTTTAAATCAACTCATATTTTATAATTGATAGTCAACTGTACAATGTGTACTGAAATGAGCAATTATTTCTCCTTTTTTCAATTGGTTTACATTCTACGCGAAAGACTTTGATTTCATTTATAATAATTTGTAAAGCGATTTCAGATAAGGATACTAGTTTTTGTCGATGCGATAGGAAAGCCTCCTTCGGCGGTATGGGTATAAACCTAAAATTGACTTGATGGAGAACCTGAGAATAGATGCATCATTTGCTCTAAAATGAGTTTATATAATATTGTATAAATAAATATGCATATTGCATTAATAGAGAGTTCATAAAGGATAAGTCAATTGAGATAAGGTGCTTGGGGATTTTATCATCGGGGGCGAGCCACAGCGGATGCTAAAGTCAATTAGTGTCTTATCTTAAAGTGACGCTACTTATCCTCAAGTAACGCTAAACCACTAAGGGGATTTTCCCGCCTGTCCCGTGTACTCAGTTTCTAGCATTTCCAAGTTTCTTTGTTCTTTCCTTATTCACGAAAATGTTTTACATAGGCAGATTTTGAAAATAGATGAATAAGATAGTTAATATGATTTTTATGAATCATGAATACCAACAAGAAATGAATATCACTGTTATCGGTGTGTAAGGTTACTTTTCAATAGGGAGGAAGAGATGAGATAGGTAGGTTCGGGATAAAGCGTCTTATGTATAGGGTGGAATACATCTGTATTATCGGATCTTCCCGCACATGCGCAGTAGCGCATTTTGTTCACGACAAGGCCCCTCATCTCTATTTCCCTATCGCTTTAGGAACTCTCTAAAACCAGTAGGAAAAGTAAGGAAATCAAGAACACCTTCAAGTAAGTGTTCTTTACTAAGAAAGTATGACTCACTTGGGCAGGTTCAGGCATATTGGATAAGGTCAGTGACCTGTGAACGTATAGTTGTGGAAAAGGGTGTAGTTCTACGTTGTAGATACCCAACTCCCAGATGGGCCTGGCGTTCATTCTTTACATCAGGGGACGTACTTCCTCAGTTCAGATGGTACTTGAAAAACTTAGCAAACTGATTTGACACTGTGTATTAATTTTATTAGGGGTTCTTACGACAAATTACGCCGGTTTGGTTATGCAAGTTTTTTTCTTTTACCGGTAATATTAAAAAAGTACTGCCATGCAGCATGGCTGATAGAGCGAATTTTCAAAGAAAAGTAAATAAAACTGCGGGGACAGCCGTGTGACGAAATCGCAACAAAAATTTTAGGACATGAAGCCGAATTCGGAAATTTGGTCAATAATGGGCATTATTCACCTAACAATTTTCTCACTTATTATGAATCTTATACATTTTGTAGTGGTCACAATCGACTCAATGCTGAAAAATACTTCGACTGTGACACCCTACATACCCTATTGTCAGAAAACCGATTTTTCAGCATTTTTTGGGACACTAAGTTGTAAATTTGAACCTGGAATTCTGGAGCGGTCTTTTGCAAAGACGGATTGCAATGGAACGAGTTTTTTACGCCATATTTTAAGGGAGTTATCCTGTGGAAATACACCCTACATATTTGTATATACGGCGTTAAAATCTAGGATTGTGTTCTTTGATGTATGAAACGGATTTGTAGGAGGGTCCTTTCCCTCCCACTTTTTAAATTTTGAAGCCATCTGAATTGTAATGGTACCTAGTAAATATTCAGCCTTCGTTACCTTCATTAAGTTAATGAATTAAGGCGTTACTCCATTCTGTGTACTTGTTACCATATGAACAAATTGTTATTATAATATTGGGATGAAATTAGAAAGAGCTAAAATGAGAATACAGTGTTTTTTTGACGACTCAGTAGGTAATTGTTTTTATTTATACTAAAATCGTATTATAGCTAGATTGTGAATGTAAGGGATGGACCCTTACATTATGGCGCAGTCGGTAGGACTCGATAATGTTGATATTTCAAGAATGGAAAGGAATTGGAAACAATTTCAATTATTGAAGCCGTTAAGCATCACCTTCAAGAAAGTCAACACACAATGATGAAGCAATTGATGAACACATTATCATCTTCATTTCAAGGTCTTATCAAGACGTACTCTGCAACAACTCCTCAAATGCTTGTAAGTCTTTTCGATGGGCAATCCGAGGATCCTCGGTTATGGATAACTTTATACGAAAAGGCATGTTCCGTGAGCGGTTGGAACAAGGATGATCTCCGTATCATAAACCTGGCATCATACTTAGTTCCGGGAAGTACTGCAATGAAATGGCTTTATTCTCGACTAGATCATTGTGATGACTCCTGGAATACATGGAAAGTCTCATTCATAGAAGGTTTGGGGCAAAACGAAGTTGAGTTAGCCATTGTTGCTAACGATTTTGTGTATGGAAGTGGGTCATTAATGGCTTATTGGTATGATAAGATTCGTTTAGTTAGGCCAAACTACGGTGAGCTTCCTCACAGGGCATTGAAAATAATGGTTTTGTTGGGATTGCCACCTCATATGCAGGAGCAGGTTGCACTGTTGGACACACCTACTGCAGAAGATCTTCGTAGAGTGATCTCAAGGCTTAGACCAATTAATGAAGATCAAGTCAAACCTTCGATCCATGTGGAAGAGCCTCTGCCCGAAATCTTCCTTCACTCATGCAATTTAAGAGGTCCTACAATTCCAGTAATTTCACTAATGGTGGAGGGTGTAATGATATACTCACTTGTAGATACGGGAGCATCAGTGAATATTTAATGAAGCTAGAAACTGCGAAAATGCTTAATCTGTCTCTTGAAACTGACAGGAACACACTTCGAGGCTCCAACAGCTCAAATGAAGATATTCATTATTCAGCTGCATATTTACCATGTACCATTACATGAATAGCTCATTTTTTCTTTGAAAATTCGCTAAAATGAAATGTCACATTCATATGACAGTTGATGATGTCAAATATGAGAGTTCAAAAGTTTAAACTTGTAAGAACTTATTTGATCCTTATTTTATCCAACGTTATCATTGTCGTTGGCGGTAGTGAACGTTAAATAGTAAAATCAAAAAACAAGAAAATTGGGACATAATCATTTTTTGAGCTCAAATAATAAATAATTAAAAATTAATATAACATATAGTGGTTGAGTTTCATTGAGGAAAGAACCGTTATCGAGTGAAAGAGGCTTACCTATTGCCTAGCTGTATATGAAAGCCCACTGTAGCTTTAATACAAACCAAGTTTCGAACCGCGTGAATAGGAATAGAGAACAAGTCCACAATTTATTTATACATGTCTTAATATAGTATATTATATAGCACAAATATAAGGAATTCGACCAAATTGAACAACGCCTCAATTTTGTGGGGTTTTAGGGGAGTTTTTGAGATCCAACCACGTAACCAAAATCAACGTTTTTTTGAGCAAATTGAAGGACATTTCTTTTTATCATTTGTTTCGTACGAGCTATGGATTGCCTAGTCATTTCTGTAGCGATTAGTTTGAGAACATTGAATTACGGTTCGGCACAAACGCATTTCGATAACAGAGGTCACCGGAGACCGGGGGCATCGGGAAGTGCGATGCCCCTTAAAATAGTACAACAGTAACAGTTTCAATCATCTAGTCCAATGAAGAGTCCATCTTAATCAATACCACTGATAAACCATTGCATGCATACTTTTCTAAATATTCAGATAGATAAACAGTATGTTGCTGCAGAACATACATCGAACATAATGTTTTTGCAGAACAAAACGCCTGCTCAAAGAACACCCCCCGTTCTACAGAGAACTGTTCATTACACATGCACTTCAAGTGTGTGTCTTTTCTTTCTTTTTTCTAGTTTTTCTGACTCTGGTACGTTGTTTTACATGTAGAATACCCATCCGTGATCCTGCTGTGTCAGACATGTAAAGACAGGCATAAAGAAAAGTCAGTGTGCTGTAGGAAATGAAGGCAGGGGTTGAGAGGTGGCCGAAGGTTTCACAACTATTGAGAGGAGTATCCATACCAATACATATAATATCCACCCACGTAAAAAGTGATAGTACCTCAAACGCTCGTAACCTTAGATCAATTCAAGGTAGTGAAAAATGTAAAATAGTGACAGCAAATAATTGTAGTGAACTAATTTTTACAGACACACGACATCAAGAAGTACGAAAATTAACTCCTCAGTTAAATTCTAAATTCAGGGAAGTTACTGGAAGCAATTCTACCAAGATGGGTTATATTGCACTATATAATTTATATTGAGAGCGAGTTTTAGCGAATTTTTAAAAGAATTGTACCTGGTGTGTAATTCCAAATTTGTATTTTAGCTACATTATTGAAAAGATTTTCGTAAAAAAGACTGAATTCTTCCTATTTGATATGGCATGAATCCGTAATGTCGCCAAGAAGAACAATCACACAAGAAAAGTAGATTCGGAAAGATATTACTTTGTGGACACACAAATTTGATCCGATTTTGAAAATTGTGTTCAAAATTTCACTATAAACGGCTAAAAATCTCATAATTCACCTTTTGAAAACATATTGGGAAACGTTTTAAGCATAAATTATGTTGAAACGCCAACACCGCCGTGTAATAAAACTTGCCATGCAGCATGATCGAATGAGCGAATTTTCGTAACTTATTGTACGTACTACATTATGTTACATTGTTTTGATAATTTAATATTCTTCAATACAAATACAATTTCGGATTTTAAGCTTTTTTTGCAGCTTTTATCATTTTCTCGGGAAATATTAATGAAGTTCATGTACATTTTTCTATCTCAGTTAGTTCATCAATTTTGTAATGCTTTAGTACATCGTTGATAAATTCCTATTGACGAAAATTCTGCTTAAAAATATAAATTTAACGTCTTTTAGCCATTTTTAGTGATTTTTTTAAAGCATATTTTTTGAAATTTGAGCAGTTTAATGTACTCAAAAAGTGTTGGCCAACGAAATCATCCTTTCATAAGGAAAGCTAGATTTTTCGGCGCAAGTACGAATTTTTTATCTCAATCTTAAGTAGAGTTATCATCTGGAATGATATTTACATAAACTTTATTTTTTGAAAATTGTTAAAATCCAGGAGTTGTTTCAGAATGCCACGAAACGGATTTCAATGAAGAATATCTTCAAAAATTTTGAATTTACAATTTTTAAAATCATTGCAATAGCTTTAATTTACAATGGAAATTCGCTAAAAATCGTTACAATATGTAGAAAATAAGTAAATTTGCTGGTAAGTTTAGGGTGCATGTTTAGGGTACCTGTTCCTAAAATTGGACCGTGAAACCATCAAAGGAGTGTGGGGGATCGGGCGACTCCAGGTATTATGGGAGAACAATTTATTTTCTACGCAGTACAAGAACAGTAAACATGAACGCTAATCGTCAAAAGTGGTTCGCTAGACAAGCACTAATGCAAATAAGCTGAGAACTAATAGTAGGTATAGTAAATGTATTTCATGTCAGTATCTCAAATCGTTAGCTTCCACCATCTATTGCTGTAGGTGGAAAAGCAATAACAAACGAATCATCCATTCTGAAATTCAAGCAGAGCCTTATTATCTAAGACTTCAAAGCGGGAAACAACGGATCGAATTAAAGCAAAGAAAAAGATGACCAAAAGAAACGATGTATAACACAACTAAAGGAATTAAATGATAGAATAATGAATGCACATGTCAAACAAGAGAACAAAATAATTAATAAATATACGAGGGAATCGACAAGGCTTAGCTCAGCAGCCAAGCCCTCAACTGCAACCAAATATTTGGAAAGTAATACTCAGCTATTATATACGTTTTTGAATACGAGGTACCATAATTGATATGGTAGTTGCCAAGCTTGGATCAAAAATACTATTTAATTAAAGAGTTGATGAATGAATGATTTTAAAGAAGGATTTATGAAACTAGCAGTTTGGTGTTTCGTGCCAAGGCATGGTCTGAGTGGAAGAATAGGAATATCATATTGACTTCAAACGTTTTAGGTGCCTGCAATAAATGGATTAATATAAATAATATTAATATTGCAACGGCATTATTGGTTTTATTGGACAACACGATTAAGTCTCAAATTTCTCCATTTAGAAGATGAGTGAGAAAACAATTAATTAACGTGGTAATTTTCAACAAAAAAGCGAGATTACCAGATACAGGTAGGCACTATTATTATTTTAATTATTGAATCCAGGGAAGAAATAAAAATTTGATTTGATAAATATCGGAGTAAAATCTTGAATCAAATTGTGTAGAAATGGCTATCCAAATAATTCTATTCACTCAAAAAGAAATTGATAAACTGCGAAATGAAGCGCAAAGTTGCATCCAATACATTTTGTACTACAAAATTGGATCTAATGATGTATTAAAAATTTGGATCTGGACCATTTTCAGAATGATTTCAACGACTAAGTTCCATTTTAATTAAAACTTCATATATACCTTAATTTTTGTAAATTTAAATAAAAAATATTTTACTACTAAACTAATAACATGAACTAGAATAGAAACCTACTGGTTTTTCTATGTTTATTTTACCTACTCAACCTATCATAAAAAACCTGCCATGCAATCTAATTTTCAATCTTTAAAGGTCCATTCATTTTTATACAACTAACTAACTCAAAGCCTACGGCATTGGAGATGTTTTTTTGGTGAATTATCGAGAGATTGAAACAAGCAAAGCGGCATTGCGACGTCAGCAAAAATGAAGGTTCGGTTTTTGAATGCGAGTTTTGTTGTGTTTTCGGGTAAAAACTGTGAAATATTTTGAATGAATTGATGTCCACAATGAGTTTATGAAGAGTGAAACAGTCAACGGCCTTGAGACTGGGATGGCTTGTGAGAAAACAATCGGAATAATTGGGGCGCTCTTTGTCCCAGTATTGTAATGGATGCACGAGTACGACCCAGTTTTTCCTTTGACGTATAGAAATATATTTTCCTTCGCAGATATTCGTGGTTTGTGCACATTTCTTGAAAGAATTGCGACGCGGTGATGGTTTATTACTACAGGGACGTACAGGCTACGTACAGGGGCCGTTTGGCCGATTGACTACTTTTCGGGCTAAACTACAATCCTACGTACGTAAAACCATAACATGAACTGCGATCTACGACGTTCACAACAAGGTGGCACACAAAAGTTAATAAAAACAATGGAGAAAATAGAAAGCTAGATAATAATTGTGAATGTATAGGTTTTGTGGGTTAATACCGAGAAAGCTGTAGGTAGAAGATTAATGTAATTAAATAAGTGTTTTATAGTTCCCCTCCGTATGTGATAGCTATAGGATGGTACAATCTAGATAAATAGCACAGCACAGAGGCGACCTTGCGAACTAGTTATTGGTTGGGTGAAGGACGGGGGAATTGCGTATGAATTCAAGAATTCAAGTATTTGATCCAATTCGATTCTTTCGTTTAATTTGTGTAGCAAAACAACATATTTTCTTAATGAGATTAATCATATTTTTTACAGTTAGTTCCAAATAAAATAATTACCAAAAACAAACTAAACGCAGCAACAATATTTCAGTAGGTCAATGAATAATACTTGGAAAACTTTATTTTGTTCACTATGTTGCTCGTTGTGTTTTATGGTTTCATGAGCATTTATGTGTGCTTCTTGTTTTATATTTGTCATTACTTTATAGAGGTACGTAGAAAAGATTTAAGATGGTAAAACAGCTGATGGTTAAGGCGAACGGAAAGTTATCACATCGTAATGCTAAAAGTCGTCAAAGCGAGCGCTAGCAGCGACAGTACCATCCTTCATGACCTCTCTAGTATACTAATATTGATAATTCATTGATAATTCAACGACTTTCGTTTAATCTCCCTACGATTGCACTCAATGTTTGGGATCGTATCGAAAACTGAACTATTTCGAGTACAAAGCTAATTTACTTCATCCAACAATGCATGTTCAAAAGAAATTTATGTATGTAGTCGATCTGAAACAGTAATTTCAACGATCCAAATACACATATGACACTCAATCCAGTTGAGTACCATTTCTATTTTTTTGATATGTAAAAACTAGATCTGATATCAACTATATGAAAGAGATGAAATATTTTGTCTGGAAAACTCACACCATTGAAAAGAAAGGTATCTTCGGCATTCAACAGAAACTCATAAGGTACCTACGTCAAAAAACGTAGTTCTATGAATCTCAAAATTAATGTGTAATCAGTGAATTCTGTATCCCAGTATTTCTTCAATAACTTTTTGATTAATTTTACAGATTATTTAGAAAAATCATTATTTGTTTACTTTTGTTTCCTTCCTTTATAAATTTAAGCAGCAAATTATTTTTCAATTAATAACTACATAATAGGAAATGTTATCAATTAAAGTATGATGAAAATACGTCAGTTGCAGTCAGTAGAAAGTCACTAAGCCAGAAGTCGAAAACTCAGTTAAGCTCTTTAGAAACAGACTTAGTTAAGCTCTCCAGTACTATTTGAATAGAAATGACTTAGAATAGTATTGTGAATTCCATGAACGAATGAATGAACGTGATAATTCACTTAGGTTATTCCGAATTTCTCTATACTTGACATAGTGAGTTCCTTTATAAGCCGAAGATACTGTGTGAGATTGGTGTGAGGTGGTGTGCTGCCCTTTCGGCTGGGTAATGAGTTAATTATCCAGTAGCTACAAGCAATTTTGCGTGTTTTTTAAAATTGTTGTTGTTTACAGTTGTTTTTCTCTTTCTTCCTAGATTTTACTCTAAATCTTTGTTGACTATAAGTAATTTAATCTAACTATACTTGCTTGAATTGACAATATTGTCATACACATTATGTTTCGTCAATAATACAGGTTGTCCCAAAACAACCCCCTCACCCCAATTTCCCCAATTTTTGAGAAATCAAAGTAAAACTTGAAGAAAGTTTTTGGGGTGCCTGCTACTAAGTTTTAAGCAAATAAAAATCAGGAAGAAAAATCCAAAAGTTTTTGGACTGCCCAAAGAAAATATCAGAAAGAGTAAGAAAGTATTGGGTACTTCGAAAAAAGAAAAGAAATTTCCCGAGTGACACCTCATTTCAAAGATAGATAGATTTTATTTATTTTAATACAGACAGATACATATGATGATAGTACAAAAGTAGAACTAGGCTCCTCGCCTAGCTTACTTTTCCAACGGTAGGCTTGGCCCGTGCTGGTGGTTATGGTCTAGGCAATTTGCCCATAATTTCAAACATAGCACGTCCCTATCTTCTATAAGTAGAAAAACTTTCTATAGTAAAATTATTGTTTTATATTATACATAAATGCTGTTTAGCATAGTTTCGCAATCCACTGCCCCATTTTTTACAAGCCACGTTAAAATTTGCTTTTTGTAGTTTGGTCTTTCAGAGCTGACACGGTGGTAAAACAAGAATTACGATACTTATTCCGTTCTCGTACAACAGCTTCTGAACCAAGAAGAAACATGATTTTTTCGAAGGGTACCAATCTTAGGCTAACCTCTCGCTTCTTCATGGTTCATCAGCTCCAATCCGAGAACGGAATAAGATATCGCGATTCTGGTTTCAACACCGTATTACTTTCAGCTGATTGTATCATTTTTGCTTGGTGTAGTAGCATGTATATAGTCATTAGCCTATTTTACATCTAATCTTAGTTGTATTATTTTATTTTTGAGTTTTTTTTAAATCCACTTGAGGGGCTAAACAGTGGTTATCACTGCACCCTTCATTTTCCCCCCTTTATGCCAGTGGAGTCCATGATGGCGCTCCTTTTTAGTCAAGGATGGCAGCATGGCTCCCCTTAGAATCGTGCCACTTCCAGTGTAATCCAATATCTCCTTCCAAGAATGGAAGTCGAGTTTAAATGAGTCCAGAGGCATGCCGCCTTATGGTCTCCTACCAGGTTGATTATTTTTGTGACACCCTGTATATTGATTTAATTTGAACTTTTAGATTTAAATCATTCAGAAGTGTGCCAACTTGTTATGAATACTCGAATCGACTCGAATTATCTATGCGGTCCTTTTCAGGGGGAGTCAAGAGTTCGCGGTTTTTATCCGCGAGAGTCGCGGCGAGCAGGCGAAGCTAGCGGCAGAACCACAACATGCCGTTTTATTAGAGACGATAAGAGTTTGCCCACCGGCTCCTATTTTGTTGGAGTTGACAGCTTGGCCGCCAGAGCGGGTCTCCGGGTCTGAGTTTGTACTCACCGTCGGGGGTGCGGTGCGAGCGATCTCGGGGGTCGGGGGGCGGATGCTCGGCACCGGGCTGGGGGTGTTGGTGCCGCCGCGCCTTCCCCAGGGAGCGCCACTGCAACAGAAAAACAAACAAAACATTAATAAGCGATCCACTAGCTCTTTAAAATGAAATATATATCAGTTATAAAAATAACATTCAGTTATGTTGCAGATAGAAAAAACTGGATTCTAGAGCCACTCAGCTGATCTGGGATTGGTCAGTTGTGTTCAGAAGTCCCTCAAGGGCCCACATACCAAATCTCAGAATCGTGGGATCATTAGGGAAAAAACTGGATTCTAGAGCCACTCAGCTGATCTGGGATCGGTCAGTTGTGTTCAGAAGTCCCTCAAGGGCCCACATACCAAATCTCAGAATCGTGGGATCATTATGGAAAAAAACTGGATTCTAGAGCCACTCAGCTGATCTGGGATCGGTCAGTTGTGTTCAGAAGTCCCTCAAGGGCCCACATACAGAATCTCAGAATCGTGGGATCATTAGGGAAAAAACTGGATTCTAGAGCCACTCAGCTGATCTGGGATCGGTCAGTTGTGTTCAGAAGTCCCTCAAGGGCCCACATACCAAATCTCAGAATCGTGGGATCATTAGGGAATCTCCGCGTAACGCTCTCCGCGTGACGCTCCCCCGCGTGACGCTCCCCCGCGTGACGCTTTTTCATTTATGTGCCATAGTAAAGACATAAAATGTCAAAAAACTATAGTAATCAGAGAATGGGTTTTTGGATAATACTCAGATATTAGGGAATAGATGAGTGTTTATTATATCTTCTAGTCAGAAGGATCTGTGAAGGTAGTTCAAAACGAACTAAACTAGCTTGTTATAAATTAGGTGGCAAATCCTGCGAAATTGTCTCTGCAGGGGTGAGGGGAGGGAAGAGAAGTTTTTTCATCTTCCCTCCCCTCAACCCTGCAGGGACAATTTCGCAGGATTTGCCACCTAATTTATAATAAGTTATTTCTTAACCTGCGTTTTTAGGTATATATTAAGAAAACTAGCTTGCTTGGGACCCTCGTGGTATGGGGTTGAGGAATGCAGCAAAGGGAAGGGATGACGCTCCTAACTGCGTCATTAGCCTTCCGGTTCTACCTTCTTGAGTTCTATAAGCTTACGTCTTGTCGTTTATTTGATAAGTTATAAATAATGCGGGTTAGAATATTGAGGCGTCCTCCGATATATAATTCAGCCCTGACCTAAATGTACGAAGAAGCTACATGAAGACTGACATTTTAATTTAGAAATATTGCGTTGTATTGTATCAAATTAACCTCCAGTTACAATTGTTATCCAGCCGTCCAGGGACCAGATAAATTAACACGCCAGATAGGGTTAACCTAGAGATGGATAAACACCCCCTATTGTGTTATCTTGAGGATAACGCTATCCTTCAGATAAATCGCTCTTATTCTTTGGATAAATGTGATTGATAAACCAGCCCTAAATAGGAGAAATTTAATGAGGCCACAGTGCGTTCAGCGCGTCGGAACGTCCACACTACTCTCAACCCCATTGCTTATCATTCCACTAATGTGACGGGGAAAACCGGCAACTGGCCTATCGGGCCCATTGCGTATCTTTATGTGTATCTATTTGGTGCATGTCGGAGACTGTCGAGCCATAAGTTCCCCAGTTGACTCTCAGCAGTAATATAAGATGCACTACACTCGTTACCACAAAATCCAAATCCCTGTATGCACTTTTATTTCTAGAAATAACACTGTCGCTCATAAATACTTTCCGCTAAGTAAGAATGGATTTCCAGTGCGACAGACATCTGTTTTGATAAAAGAGGTGCAGTTTTCGTTTTTGTCAACCATACGCTCCGTTGAAGGGGGATCTGCTCTTATTTTTCTTATGTTCTGGAAAGAATGTCAAATTCCAAGGCAGTAAATGTTTGTTTGGAGCAATTCAAGAGTGCCGAAACTATTCTTGAGTTGTAATTATATTAATACTGTCCTATGCATAGATTAGATGCCTAGCACCTCTGAAAAATATTATCTCGAAAGACGGATGTATAAGTGTGATGGATTATAGTATAAGTATGACATTGATTTGTATAAGTATGAAAAACAGGTGTTCTGCTAAAGATAAATCGAAAACCTATTTATTTCATTGAATTGAATTTTCTTATACAAGTACAAATACACAACAAAAGCTCCAATAGCTAATTATTATACGCATAATATAAATTATAAAAATTTCACTGTATTGCCAGGTGCTATGCAGAGGCCCGTAATTACCTAACAAGAGTGTCTGTTTGCTTACACAATTTGCTAGAGTAGGTACATGAGCACAAATTGCATAATATAACTATTATCTTCTATATATAAATTCAATAATTTTTTATTCGTAGTACATAATTTATAAAGTCATTTTCCAAGTTTTTAATATAGTTTATAAATTATCCGCATTTAAATAAATTTTGTAACTCTACATTAAATTAAGTCTATTATACATATATACCACCTGCAGCGATTAAAAAAAAAACAAAAACAAAAAAAAAAAAAAAAAAAAAAAAAAAATTGATTTTTGTTTAACACGTACCTATCATTCGAGAGCGGTGAATCGGCCTTATCATCAAGACATATACCACTATATGAGACTTTCCTGTCTTTATCTTGCCGAATTGGGAGGACCAATCGCGACCTCTATTTGTTTGCAAACGACCTTTTGGCGAGTAGAAACCGAAGTGGCGAGCTTTTACCAACGGGAACTGACACAACGGAGGGAAGTCGAACTGCCATCACCAAACAGCAACTCACGCTTGAATCATTCCTTCCTGGTGAAAGAAGGGAAGGTCGGCCATTTCGACCTATTACTCAAACTACTTCTCCGGAAATAACTAAGATGGGGCCCCCGGAGTGGATGCAGTGACAATAGAACAATGAGGCTCCTAAGTGGATCAATCACCGAAATTGTGGGAGGCGATAGAAGCTCGCAGCTTCTCATGCCAGAAATCCAGGATGCTGGTGGAATGGTGACCCAGCTCCACAAGATAAATTTTGATAATATGCGGCACGTGTAGAAAAGATGCACATTGAAACACTCAACTATAAATATGCATCATGTATCTGCTTAAGTTCAGTTCGACAATAAAAAAGTCCAGTCATGCAGCATGACCCCATGAGCGAATTTTTGAAGAAATCTTAGACATTTCAGTCGCTATTGATCGTGTTGAGAAATTTTAGTTTATGATTTTGATAGACAAACATGGAATCAAATTATTAACACATGCACAGAGTAAACTCATCAGTTGTGATTACATTTATTTATTTATTTATTTTTTTTTTTATAGCACCTACTACCTACGTTTTAAACAGCATGGTTCTAGGATTGGTTATACAGGGATACTTCCATAAGAGTAGTTCAATCTGAATTTGGACAATGTTTCATGCAAATATTACCGATTTTTACAACTAGCGAACGGCATTATTTCGATTTTTAACTGATTTTTCAACTTTGAAATTTTTGAAAACTTGATACATATTCTTATAGGAAATTTTACGCTGATTCCGAATATACCACATGTTAGTATGCTGAAAAAATTATTTCGCACAACAAATCGCAAAAAACGGGCTATTTTGAAATTTTTGACTACATTTTTGAAAATTTCAACCCGAAGATGTAATCCGATCATGCTGGCCAACGAACTTGAACTTTCGTTTTGTGTCCTTAACATTTTAAAATTTGTTTGAAGTTTCTAGCACAATTCTACGGACAGTTATCGTCTGGAATGACACATACATACATAGATATATACATACATATATACATACATACATACATAAAAAAATGCGTTAAACTTCAGAATATGATTCAGAATAGCCTGAAACGGATTTCTGCATAAAATTTTTTCAAAAATTCACATTCTACAAATTTTGAGGCGAGAGCAATAGCTTAATTTTCTTCAAAAATTCGCTAACAGAACAATTATGCTCCAGAGACTTCACGGAAATGTGAGAGGTGGTAAAAGCTCATAGTTTCTGATGCCAGAAATTCATTCACAAAATATATTGCATTTATATGCGCCACGTGTAGGAAAGGTACATATTCTATGGCTATTTTTAAAACGGTGAAACAATAAACAGTAAATAAGCATGCGCTTCAGGTAAATACTATACAATTAATAATACAGACCAATTATGGTCTAAAGACTATCATTCAAGGAAATGCGTGAGACGGTAAAATTTCACAGTTTCAGCTTCTGAAGACAGAAATTCAAAATTCTGGCACATGCAAACCAGACTATTTCGTTTGTGGAAACCGTGGGAAAGATTGGGCTGTTTGGCATTTATCAAAACAATGAAACGCTCAACTATTAATATGAATACACGTGCTTGCATAATTATTACTCTACCAATATTGACATAGCTGATCTTAGGTTTCACAGACAATCCGAAATATAATATTGATTTTTTTTTTTTTTAATTTACAGGAACACCGCCAACGGATGAATACCTACCCAAGCTGAAACTCCACAGTAAGTCTGTCAGTTTTACGTGAGATGCCCATGAAATTCCATAAACTTTACTCATTACAATAGAAGAACAAACATATTCGTTTTCGGGGTGTGCAACAATTCCTGACAGGCATTAGTTAACTTAAATAAACAGTCTCAGTCATGAAGAATGAAGCTAAATGACCTAATTATTTTAGTTTTCTATTAGGTACTATTATTTATGTTAAATTTTTCTGATATTTGAGACTTTTTTGAGCCATTTGGTCAAGAAGTAGGAATACCATATTTATGGCCAAAAAACTCAATTTAACTGTAATTCCATTTTGCTATACAAACCAATTTCAGGGTTTTAATAAACTTTGCAGTTTTCATACATTTTTTAGAACATTTTGATAAAATGTAAGAGTATCAATATCTGAGCATTCTAGTTTATAGCTGATGAGCGTTTTTAAAATATTATCCTGCTGAAAATGATAAGTTAACGCTTTCAAACAGTTTTTAGTGATTTTTTTATGCATATTTCTTCAAATTTGAGCACCATTCACTTTTTGAACGGTGTGCATCTTGAAACGTAAACTAACAAATATACAGGTAGGTGAAGGGTGGTGAGTGATGGGATTTTTTCTTTGTCGATTACAAAGATTTATTTTTGAAATTTTATTTTTACCGAAATACAAAATTGATATACGTGCCTTCTAGAATAAGGTGCCTCAGTACGGAGAAATTTCCTTACGGTTCTGATTCAACGATATTTAGACGAACACACGAAATAACTTTTAGACTAATAGTGAGAAGAAGAAACCACCTAACAATTTCGTTTCATTCCGTAGAAATTGGAGAACCATATCAGTAGCTTTCGTCGATAATTTGGTAATATAATTGCTAATATAATGTTCATTAGACGTTAAAGATTTCAAATGAGAGATGTGTTTTTTTAAAACACATTGGAGAAAGATATTACTTGGGTAGATTGTGACACTTCACTGTCAGATACCTGGATACGCTCCCCAATATACCTACTTCGGAACCAATGAGGGGTCGTGTGTGGTATTTGATAATTTTAGAAATGACGATTGGAAGAGAAACATTCATAGGTAAATTTCATTTTGCAGCTATTATTTACTATTCTCTATCGATTTATTGGTGGCGGATGTGGCCCTTCCCTCCACTGTATTATGTAATAATGTTGGAAATAAGACTTTGAGAAATAAATTGTTAGTATTTCTAATACCTATCAAGACTTATTGACAATGTAAAACCAAACATGTTGCATGTATTAGGTATGGGATCAGAAAGACGGGATCTGGAACGATTATGACAATTTGAACGGGATACTTAGGAGGTATTTCTACGTCCAACTTCGCTCCACTGTGGACAGAATCACACAACTTCGACTTGAAAAATCTGACTCAGAATGAACTCAATTACCAAACCAAGATCAATTTACGTTTTATTTAGTTTTATATCTACCACTAGGGTATAATAGTGCAACAGAACCAGCATTCTAGCTAGCAAATGCTCCCTCATAATTATAACAGATCCAGTCAGGAGAGCAGTGGAACTATAAACGCGGAATTTCTAGGACAGCAGTTCATTGCGCTGAGAGCGGCCGCTCAGCTGATCCATACAGATAAGGTACGAAATGTTGCTCCTCTTCTAGTGGGATCTGGAATATCGAGTTGCGGTCAAGCCCTTCATAATTACCTTTGGGAAAACCCGCGACAGGGAAACCGTAACGGTACTGCTAGAGACGGAAATTGAAAAATACACTTTCTAAACTCGGTTTCGGCATATGATGAAGAGTTTATGAATCACTCTAGAACGAATAACGTTAACTACTCGTACTAACGATTTATGCAGAACTATATATATAAATCCCAAGTTTTAGTCAAAACAAGGACGGAGTGACAAATCGATGAAATTATCGGAAAGTTCCAAATCGTGCAGCGTAACTTCATAATCACATCACCAGCTGTCTTCATGATCACATTATTTTGCTCAGGGAAGGGAAGCTTCGTGTTCGAGCAAGAAGTCGAAAAAAATTGTATTCTTCAAAGTAACAATTCCCAATTGCTTTTTGGGTTTCAGTGCTTGCTGATCAATTTTTGTTTTCTGTCTGTCTGATGAGTGAATGCGCCGTTTTGCATTCACAGCCATAACTATACTTAGTATTAGTCCGATTTTGATGACATTTTCAGAGATTGTGCGGTTTTCCCTATAAATTCCAGTGTTGTTAGAAGTTAAAGGCGTGTGCGCATGCGCAAACGTGAATTTTACATAACGATTTTACACGATCCATCCGTATTTCATTCAAACCCGGAGGGTAGTTGGGTATACGTTTGAGGAAGAAGCTCTATAAATTTCATTATGATTGGTTTTTAAATAATTACTGCGCATGCGCAATGCGCAAAACTTTATTGACCCACGCGAAACTTCGAGACTAAAGACTAATTTTGATGAAATTTTCAGGAATTCTGTGGGTTAGCCCCTAAATTGTTGCCTATGCTTCTAAAAGCCGCTGAACAGTGTTGGTGAATGTCATGCGACAAAATCTTACGTTATTAATTTTTTCTCATCAATTAAATGACTTTAAAAAAAAATAAAACTACACATCTGGAATCTTCTCGTGGAATACGAAAGTGAAAAAGGGTCAATTGAAGAGATTAGACGAGACCTAACACAGTTTTCGTGAAAAGCCACGGAATTACTGACCCAGATTAAAGAAGATGAAGTCAGAAGGTGATATAAATAAAACAACGTAGTTAAGAATAACGGACCTCCATCCTCATTTTAAGCATCCGTCGACTGACTTTCAGCTCATCCCTTGAGCACCCCGAATTTAGCGGTACTCTCGGCGCGTTTAGCCATTTAAGGATAATTCTTAATCTGTATGTGAATAAGATTTTTTGCGTCAGAGAATAAATCTCGAATCAGCTGGCAGGTGGTGAACGTGTACGAATGAACTTTCGAAACAAGGTTAATCGCTTGGTATAGAACCCAATACCTATTTGGGCGTCACAGATTTCGGAACCTAAAAAAGCAATCTTGTAAAACTAGTTGTTGCCGAGGGGGGAGTTTCTCCCAGTGGGTCGAATATAAGTCGCCTAAAATCTTATCAGATGGTTGGAGAACCAGTTGTCTAAACGTCTATGATTCGTAACACATTATGAGCATATAAGTAGCGCAGATGGGACTGCATCTCACTCTTCGTGTTGTTATTCAAAATTGAAACCTGGACTAGAAGTAACAGTAAATCAAATAATACAAACTCGTGTTCTAAACATCCAAGAACGTTGCAGCGGTTGAAATAGAGAAACACGAACTAAACAAGCCGATGGTTTTCCCGTAGGAAAGTTGAAGCGTGGGAACACCGACTTGAGAACAGTTTCCGCAACGAAACCGCTAAAGTTATGAATATTCTGTTCATCTGTGTGGTAGAAAAGTAAATAGTAGTAGCTCTGGATGCTATTCAGCTAGTGGGAAGGATTTCTGAAACCGAACAGTATGGTTGTGATTTACTACAGTTTGCTCTGTCACTAACAATTTGCCAACCATGATGGTCTGGAACTAATTAAAAACTTGGCGAAGAGGGCGTTCATTTAACTAACTTGTGGAAATAGAATCAGATTATGTAGCCTCCAGTAATATGTCAGCTCTAGCATTGCTCTTGCGAGAAGGGACAGTTTTCAGTGTGATGAATTTATTCGGACGACAATTTTCTATGGCAGTCAAGGCTTTATAAATCTATAGTTAGCCCTATTATGGAGTATGCGTGTGGAGAATGGTCTCCAGAGATCGTTTGGAGCGTGTACAGCGCAAGTTTTTCAGGTTCCTCAGCTACAAGCTGAGAGTTCCTGCTGGCAAGGATGAGTATGTCACTGTAGCTGCAATGCACAATCTACCTGAGTTGAGGGACCGGCGCGGCGTGTCATGGCGGATGTCCTCTTTTTCCATAAACTTCTTAATTATGGGATTCAGTGTCCATCCCTTCACTCAAGAGTGAATATCCACGTTCCTAGCTACACCACCCGTTCCAACTCATTGTTTTATGTACCATTTGCTGCCTACAATTACCAACTGCAAAGGCCTATGTATCGGATACCACGTGAAACTAATGCCCTCCTCCAGACTGTGGATTTTGACTTTTTCTTCGATGGTCTTCCGCATCTCAAGAGGAGCCTAGACTCTTACCTCCATTCGCAGTGACGTGTGTTGTCAGTAGCTTTGTGAATTACTCATGAATTGCATTTGAAGCATGCAAATGATGCATTTATTTATATTTTTTCCATTCTGTATTTTTCCATTTCATTCTTAGATAATTAGACACAGACAGAAACTGCTGTCTTTGCCCTATGACGCGTATTATTAGCAGCTATCCACATCTTCAACAATGAAACGTAATTGGCAAAAGGAAAAAGGTGTAAAATATCGTACATATTTAGGTAATGGGTGCAGGTAGGTAGGTACATGTTAATAATATAGGTATGTTGATAGATGAGCCAGTTCAAGTTACCGAATGAGATTCTCCTAACCCAAGGTGAATTTCGTTGTTGCCTTAACAACTACCTTTCCAAGATCCTTTATTTCTTCTACCACATTTATTTCTAGTGAAAAATTAAACCACATAGATAAAGTTGTTGCTAATTTAATACTTCTTCCATTATGAAAGAGCACATTACTCGTCAAGTAATCGATGACTCGAGCCTAATTATGACGATTTAGAGTAGTGTAGTCACGTTAGTGTGACTTTTAAATCGTTTCATTCAATCGAACGACGATTCCCTATTCGTACAGTACGACTCAGTTGTTAGCTTCTGGTTTACTTGCGCTAGAAAAACACCTTTTCGTAACGACTCGGCTGACCGACTCAGATGGAAAACTGCGAAAACTTCCTACTAAGACGATTGAGCGAACGAGGGCAGAAACCTGTTACCTTGTGACGTCACAATGGGAATGCGGGAAGCTCGATCAGTTGGACTAATTGAGGTTCATACGCGCCGATTCTCAGAAATCTGTTACATTTTAAATCAATTTGCGTAGATTTATTCTTACACTAAGCCAGAAGATGTTCTAGTTTGTGTAATACATTTATTCATTAATTCATTCATTTATTTATTTTTTACAAAGGTAAAAATTCATTAACAGAACAATCAAACAACAACTAGATTACTAAAACTTAATCGCACAACCATGGGAGAGCAGCTCCATCCTCCATTCCCAAGGACCTCAACCTTCTCCGTGTCCCACGTATTCGTTGTGAAATAGCTTTCAATATGGCCATTTGGCTTTTTATCCTGGTCCACCCCAAGACTTAAGAGTAGGGTCGTCTCCTCTCAGATGTTTTAGTTCTTTCGAAAGAAACTTTTACGCAGATTTTGTTAGCTAACACTTGTTTTCAACGCTTCTTCAATCCTATCAGAAAAAAAATACAAATAGTGTAATTTGGAATACAGGGACATCACCGAAGCTTTTAAAACTATATAGGAAAGCAAAATGGGCTCACCTGGGATTAGTAGTACGGGTAGCAAACAAACAAAGCTACAAAACTACATCATAAATTGGTTAAATGGTTATTTATGGTTGACTATTTACTAGTTTACCGAAGTAGTCAACAACCTCAGATCTATAGGAGTGAAGGTATACCAGTGCACAATACACCCTAGACTCATCAAATGAGCGTATGACAGGTGCATGAGATATTACTGAGACAGACTTGATCTCTTACAGAAGTTACTAAGAGGATCGAGCGAACGAGGGCAGAAACCTGTTAGCTTGTGACGTCACATTGGGAACACGGGAAGCTCGATCAGTTAGACTAATTGAGGTTCATACGCACCGATTCTCATAAACCTGTAAAATTTTAAATCTAATGCGCAGATATATTCTCACACTCAGATAGGAGGTGGTCGAGTTCTCCTGGAAGAAACTTTTAGCAGGTTTTGTTAGGTAACACTAGTTTTCAACGGCGATTCAATCCAATCAGGAAGAAAGAGTCCAAATAGTGTAATTTGGAATACAGAGGACATTACAACTTCGAAGCTTTTAAAACTTTATAGAAAAACAAAACGGGCTCATCTGGGATTAGGACAAACAAAGCTACATACAAAACCACACCATGAATTGGTTGAATTTATTCATTTATTATTATGCACTGCTCCGTGCAACATCCGCAAAAAAAGAAGTTATTTATGGTTGGGTATTTATTAGTTTACCGAAATAGTCAACAAACTCAGATTCAGGAGTGAATGTACACCAATTCAATACACTCTAGACTCATCATATGACAGAAGTTACAAAGAGGATCGAGCGAACGAGGGCAGAAACCTGTTAGCTTGTGACGTCACAGTGGGGGCGCGGGAAGCTCGATCAGTTGGACTAATTGATTCATACGCGCCGATTCTCAGAAATCTGTTAAATTTTAAATCAAATTGAGCATATTTATTCTTACACTAAGCAGAAGGTGTTCTAGTTCTCGCTAAAGAAACTTTTACGCAGATTTTGTTATCTAACACTACTTTTCAACGCCCATCGATCCTATCAGAAAGAAAAAAATCCAAACAGTGAAATTTGGAATACCGGGAATATTACACCACCGAAGCTTTTAAAACTATATAGGAAAGCAAAATGGGCTCACCTGGGATTAGTAGTACGGGTAGCAAACAAACAAAGCTACAAAACTACACCACAAATTGGTTAAATGGTTATTTATGGTTGACTATTCGCTAGTTTACCGAAGTAGTCAACAACTTCTGATCTATAGGAGTGCAGGTATATCAGCGCACAATGCACCCTAGATTCATCATATGAGAGTATGACAGGTGCATGAGATATTACTGAGACTGACTTGATCTATTACAGAAGTTACAAAAAGGATCGAGCGAACGAGGGCAGAAACCTGTTAGCTTGTGACGTCACAATGGGAGCGCGGGAAGCACGAGCCGGTCGGATGAGTCATCGGCCGTCCCCAGGCCGGCTCCTTTCCACCTTGACTTCGTCCTTGCCAACCTGGAGCTCCGCGCGGTCGTCTGTAGCTCAACTCAAGAAGCCAAAGTCTCTTGAAATCCCAAGAGAGACCGCTATGCGGAGAAAGAACCCCGTTTTCGCGAAACCTTCTGACCCGATTTGGCTCAAATTGATAACGAGTCTCGCGATGCTTGAACGAGCAATGGCGAAAATGATATCTCTGATGTGGGCTCAGCTGTGGGTTGAGGCTCAAGGTGAAAAGTGGACTGAAGGTGAATACTCAGGCCAGGCGGTTCGAATACTTGGTAATGCATATCCATCGAGATACTTCTAAATTGGCTCTTTAAGGGATTGAAAATGAACCTAAACGAACAATATACAAGAAACCATCATTTGACAATATACATCAAGATATACGTCTATCATGTTGGGGGACAGTATGTAGGGTGCCCGCTTTTTTGAGAAAGGTGGAATTTTGATGACCTCCACCCGAAATTTGGTTTAAAATGTCAAAAAAATGACCCCTTTTTCTGAAATCTGAAAATTTTTTCAGATTTTTTCTATAGGTAACAAAAACCTACGCCGGTAGCTCGATTTTGGTTTTTGAAATACGCTTTTTTTGCCAATATCAGACTTTTGAAATAAATTTTACAAACGACTTTGTAAAATTGAAAAACTTCGTATACTAACGTTTTGGGGGTCAATGAACTCGAATATGCAGTCAAAACAAGTCGACAGCAACAAGTTTTGATAGTTTGGAATCTCAAACTCGTCAATATCATGCCAAAAAATGACAATTTTTCAAAATTAATTGTAAAATTATGAAAATTCGTATTCTTATGTTTTTTGAGTCGCTGAACTCAAATTTGCTGTAAAAAAAAAAAAAAAAAAAAAAAAAATCAAAAGTCTAACAAAAATACGTAAAAAATACGAATTTTCATAATTTTACAATAAGTTTTGAAAAATTGTCATTTTTTGACATGATTTTGACGATTTTGAGATTCCAAACTATCAAAAGTTGTTGCTGTCGACTTGTTTTGACTGCATATTCGAGTTTAGCGACCCCGAAAACTTGAGTATACGAAGTTTCACAATTTTACAAAGAAGTTTGTTAAAGTTATATTCAAATGCCTGATATTGGCAAAAAAAAAGCGTATTTCAAAAACCAAAATCGACCTACCGGCGTAGGTTTCGATGAACACATCAATAAATCTTCACACACACACACACGCACGCACGCACGCACGCGCGCACACGCATGCACGCATGCAGGCACGCACACACACACACACACACACACACACACACACACACACACACACACACACACACACACATACAGACACACACACACACACACACACACACACACACACACACACACACACATATATATATATATATATATATATATATATATATATATATTAATTGCTATGCAATTCTTAGGCCGACCCCCAATAATTTTTTTTAAATGTCCACTTTTTTTGTGTAACGTTTTTTGTCCCGAGATGGGAAGCGAGAGGTCGTGGGTTCGAATCCCGGCCAGGCTTGAAAAAAAAATTTTTTTTTTTTTTTTTTCTCGTGAGACGAAGGTTGTGGGTTCAAATCCCAGCCAGGCTTGAAAATTTTTTTTTTTTTTCGTGAGACGAATTGCATAGCAAATTATCCTCGTTTTCTACACAGTAGAAAAGAGAAAAGATCCGGCGAGGCGCGAAGCGCCGAGTATAGATTAGGGGGGTCCAGGGGCGGAGCCCCTTGTATATATATATATATATATATAAAATATAGAGAGAAGAGAGAGAGAGAGAGAACATGTCCTATTATCAAAAATAGGTACCTATCGGAAAAAATCGAAAAATACATGATCAGCCATTAAAATCGAAAGTTAAACGATTGACGCCATATAAGATTTCAGACGGAGAAACTCCGATTGACCCCTTTTCTAAAACAAGAAAACCTGCTCCAACATCATAGTGACCTGTCACTAAAAATATAGATAAGAAAGGTATAATGGCTTTAAAATTGATCATATTAGAAGGGAGGTCCTGAATTTGGAGTGAAAGCGAGACTGCACCTCGAGCGCTCAATGGAAAGTGGAAGTTCACCGAAATGGACTATTTGGGGAGAAATAATACGTAGCTTGCTAATGATGACCTACGGATTGATAAATTAACGCTTTCGTGAAGTGGCAGTTGGTCACCGTGACGAAATAGCAAGGTCGATGTTTCCTCCACACAACTCATTTCTAGGCTATTGGGATCCGTGTTGGGCAATAAGTAGTTTTACGACTAATAAATAATAACTGCAACTAAATTAGTTACTAAATTGGCAAATGATAATTACAAGTAATTATCTATTAGTTCTTTTTTCAGAGTAACTAATCCAGTTATTCGAGTTATCACTTGTAACTAATAACTTTTCACTCGTTATTCGCGCGAATAATAACTAAACTAATTAGTTTTAGTCGTTATTCGTGCAATTAATAACTAAATTTGGTTCTAAATTTACCTGTAAGTGTCGGAAACATTGTTTTCACTCTCGGAAGATGACATGGCTGTAGCACGACTTTATGAGCAAAAATCTTAGGTATCGTTTATTTTAAATGCCCGAAAATAGTAAAAATTGTGAACTCAATAGTTGAAAATTAATTTCTCCCTTGATGGGAAGAACAAAAGATCATGGATATGTCTAGTACCTACTGCTTACCAGTACGTACCTACTACTCAATTGTATACCAACCATGTAGTGCCTTCTTTTCACAAGATTATTCCATTATGGTTACAAAACAATATTAGTTTACAACTTAGAGTAATAAATCAGCATTCCTTGACACTACAATGGCTTAGAGGTCATGAAATGTCGTGGTAAAATGAGAGCATTCCAAAAAGTGGCGAACGACTTTCCTACTATGAAAACTATGGGAGTTACTCTTCCCTAGTAACACCTTGGTTGTACGTGAAAATCAATAGAAAATGTGCCGGTCGGGAAAAAAAAGTGTCGCGAAAAATTCCTTGACCCCCAGCCAAAAGACATATCTATGTCAATATTTGGATTTTCCTGGTTGAAATACATGCAAACACTAATAATTAGCGTTTTACATGAAAACAAGCATATAAACTCATACTGCGCGAAGAAAATTTTCCTCTACATTTAGACTGGTTTCAATTTTAATGTTTCCAACGAGAAAAAGAATTTATCTATTAGTTATTTTTCGCGCGTATAATGACTAAAAACTAATTATTTATTAGTTAAATAGCAACTAAGCTTAGTTACGTAGCAACTAAATTTTGTACAACTAAATTATTTATAAGTTTCAAAGAATGAAACTAACAACTAAATTATTTATAAGTTTCAAAGCGTGTTAATACTAACTCAATTAGTTATTAGTTTCACCTGAGTGAAATTAATAACTAAACACAAATTATCTATTAGTTAAACTAATTTTTCCAAAATTATCTATTAGTTGAAGGGTTGTAACTAAAAATTAATTCAGGAGAATTTAGCCTTAACTAATAAATTGAAGTTACTGGTATCAATTACAACGCTAGTTACACCAAAAAATTAGTTTATAAAATTTAGTTATGGGTGGTATCCAATAATCAACCGTTGTTAGTTACAGCGTCAGTTGAACAAAAAATTATTTAAATAATCCTCCACTCTGCCATGACGAAATAGCAAGGTGGGTGTTTTTTCCATACAGCTAATTTCCAGGCTGTTATATCTTATATTCTATACGTTATATTCTATAGAAGAAGAAATATTCAACAATATAAATATATGGGAGTTTGTTGAGATCGAAAACCGCAACTGCGACCCACGAAAATCGATCTATAATCTACGTTAGGCTATAGATGGTCCCCTGACAGTTTCATTGTTGCCGAATCAATGCTTCACTGTACGCATGCGCAAACGTAAACCCCATCATACATCATTTTTCCACTTCCTAGTCGTTCGATCTCCCTAGAATTTGGAGGATAGCTGGGAGAAGCTGATATGATCATTCTATATGAATATAAACATGATCGCATCGTTAGTAGCTGCTGCGCATGCACGAATGTGATACCCCCAAGTTTCATTTCCCCAGCTTTCATCCAATTTTGATGAAATTTTCAGGGGATGTGCAGGTATGTTCGGGAGTAGATGGTCCCCCATCAGTTTCATTGTTTCTAAATCAATATTTCACTCTGCGCATGCGCAAACATAAACTTCATCATGCATAGTTTTCTCACGCCTAAGTTGTCCGATCTCCGATTTATATTTAAATATTTTTAAATTTATAACGTACGATACAATTATTTATAACATAATCAAATCCTCAGTAGCCGCTGCGCACGCGCGAATTCGAAATTATTGTACCAAGTTTCATTACTCCAGCTTTTATCTGATTTTGATGACATTTTGAGGGAACGTGCGGACTAATACTTCACTCTGCCCATGCGCAAATGTAAATTTCATAAAGCATAATTTTCTCACGCCGTAGTCGTCCGATCTCGCTCAAATTCGGTGGATAGTTAGGGGGAGTCGCTAGATCAATCCAGAACAATTTCAACATGGTTGTTTCATAAGTAGCTGCATCATATCCTCGTTTCCTAATTGGCAGGTTATGACGTATTACGCTACATCTTAATTTAATATTCCCCACTTTAGAATTCGATAAGATCATTGTTTTTAACCCTGGAATGCCCCGTGGGGTTTGTCAAACCCCGATCGCGATTTGGAGTCAGTTTATCATGGTGAATCCCGCACGTCTGGCTCTTCTCGCCCCCACTTCTTCCCTAAAGGCTTCAGCCATTTTACAGTTTACGTTTAAGATTTCTGTGTAGTGTAATACTTTCTTGAGCCTGGGGTTTGACAAACCCCACCGGGGAGTTAACCGCTAGTGATTTTCTTTTTGGCAAGTGTTACTTTTGTGGGCGTTCCCACAGTTTTGTTATTGGCTCACCGTTAGAAATGGCCGAAAACGCAAGTTTTCGGATCCTGAAGATATTAGATCCATGTTGGAACAGTTGGAGGAAGAAGATGTATATTTTGGCGGAGAAAATTCAAACACGGAAGATAATGTCAAGTTATAAGAAGTTGCCTCCGATGAAGAAGCGTCAAAAGTGACAGTTTTGGAGAAAATAGTTCAAAGTTCCTTCTTTGAACATCCTAGATCTTAGTGTTGACAATGTTGATCATATTGCTTGGTGCCAATTTTATGTTACCTTTTCTTTCTAGTTTTTGGGTTTTGTAAGTGGTATCAAACTAATCTCAGAAAATCGTTTTGTAGATTTTATTATTATTTATTTATTTTTGTTTTTAAATGAAAATGTGCTAATTTTATATTGAAATTTTGTTATACAATGAGGAACCTTTCTGCTATTATTTTTTTCTTCAGAGCGTGAGGTTTTTCTTACTATTAATTCTTTCTTCGTGAGTTTAGGTACTTACCTACCTACTTCTTGTTTCTTTACACCCATGATAACAGAATAAAAATAAAATTTGATTCAAGTGTAAGTTATTTTTGAATTTTCTAACATTTTCCAAAGTTGGGGTTTGACACACCCCACCGGGGACCTAAGTGTTGGAAATTTAGCCGGGACATTCCAGGGTTAAACACATGATACGAAACGTATTATGTGTGTTCGTTCATGATACGAATACGAGGAAGCTACGTGCTACATCCAACTTAGCAAGCGATTTTTGATATGTTTTAGTATTTCTAGCATGTTTGAAATGTGGAGTCGAATCCCGATCTGATCGGGTTACCTCGTTTTGGAGCGAGCGTAGGACCATATCGCTCCAACCGGCCTTCTCGTTATTGCGGAACCTCATTAAGTCTCAAATTAGGCAACACCGGCGGACGATATATTCCGAAATGGGCGATATCGCAACGTAAAATATTTTAATCTGATGGGAACATTTGAGGTCGTGGAGCTGTGGACTTCCACACGGCCGCTCCCAACGACACTTTCCGTTCCAGAGGCTTCACCGACTTCCCTTTGATGGGAGGTCCCGGAGGTCGGTCAAGGAACTTGAGATAAGAGGAGCTTTCGAACGACAATGGAACAATACGCTTCCTACCCGACAAGTGGCCGGAGAAACAATACCTACTCCGTGAAATAGTACACATTCAAATACTTATCGTTTGTAAATATAATATTATATTTCATGGATAAAGCATCGAATTGATGTTTATCAAAAAATAAACATTATCATTGTGAGGTATTCAATAACAAAAAGCAAGTCTTGAGTAATTAAATAGTTTCAAGGATATTATAAAAACCACGCTTCACTTATATTTTAATCAAATGAATTCATACCTATCAGATTCGTATCAATAGCCTGATGGTGATAACACACGCATCTCCGACAGGCGTGGGGCAGCAGCCCGCCGTTCAGCAATACTCCCCTTGGACCTCTGGTGATCTTGAAAACTTGAAGACTGAAAGAGCTCGGTAGGCCGTATTGAAGGTTATGAGAGCTCCTACCTGCAGGACCTGGCGAGGCGGGCTGTTGAGGGGCCTGATGACTTGGAAGACAACGTTGCGGCTTTTATACACTGGATCTTCCCATGGGTTGAGGAACCGACAATGGCGGGGCATCAGGGAGGCGCTCCTTCTACACGGTGCCTTGTGGTGGTCGCAGAGCAGCAAAACAATCAAAAAGGGGAATATCAGTGGGTCCAGAAGTTGTGGAGGAAGCATCCGGCTTGTGTCGCTGTGGAGGTACTGGAGGGAGCTGGGGATGAACAGGTTTTATCCTCTCTCCTGGAGTTTGTGGACTATTGGGAGCTACTCTTCAGTGCTGTGCTCCCAGCCACAACCCAGGTGAGCCGGTGGTGCCCCCAGCTTCCACATGGGATTCCTTACACAGCATTATGTGCACCCCTGTGCTTCAAGACGAGGCACATAAGTGCCGTGTCAAAAACTCCACATCTGCTGGACCTGATGGTATTTCTGCCCCACACTGGAATAAAGCCCCAAAGAATATCAAGCTGCTCATCCTCAACCTGTTACTACTGTCGGGAAGACCTTACAACGCGTTGACCCGTGCCTGTACCATCTTCATCCCAAAGAAAAGAGGAAGTAGGCCTGGAGGCTACCGCCCGATTTCAATATCATCAGTGGTTTTCCACCACTTTCAAAAGATTCTGACATCTCGCTTCCAAGTGGCTGGTGTCATCGGTGATGTCCAGAGAGCATTTCGGCCAGTAGATGACACTGTGGAGAACCTAATAGGGCGTGGGGTACGCCAAGTGGGTTCCTGTACCTCGAAGGTCGATCCTCGAGGGATGAGGCGAGATGTCAGAGGATGTTGTCATTGGGCGTGGGGTACGCCAGGGCAGATCCTATTGCCACTACTCTTCAACCTGGTCGTGGGTACGGCATTGGGTAAGCTGCCAGCTGAAATAGGGTTTGATGATGTCATAATACTCGCCAAAACCCGTGAGGGCTTGCAGATCGCCCTCAATGCCTTTGCTGAGCAGCTAGCCAGGTGTGGTTTGGTGTTTAACCCAGATAAGTGTTGGTCAGTCTCCTTGGTCCCGTCGGGTCGCCAGCATCAGATGAAGGTGGTTCAGCGTATTATGCTGAAAAAATTCACTTAATTTCCATCAATATTTGCTAAAAAATCAATAAAAATGTGAAAATCCAAAGTCTTTTTTTGATTGCACAATATCATTTGGAACGATTTCGTTTACATAAAGTTAGTAGTTTACGATTTCTTTGCCCTCAAAGTGCTCCAATTTCAAAACAATGTAAGATAATACGATAATTTGCGAAAATTCGCTCACGCTGCTTGACTGGAACTTTCCTATAAAGCAAATTATTCTTGGGTATTGGGATTCACGCGTTTAATGGATTCATGGATTAATGGAATATAAAACGAGTAGGTACTTGCGCCTCCCAATCAAGCAAATGGAAAACACAAGTGCGAGGCAAGCGGTACATGTTTCTGCCGAAATTTCAGCTCCCCGACCGCTCGGTGCAAATCCATTACCAAATTACGTGAAAGCCTTAGACGCTCGGTAGACGTAGCCAGCAGACCTCGGCTGGAGGCGGACGAGAGTAATATTTCTCCCAGGTTCCCAACTTCTCTTCGCCCGGCGTTTTGAGCTAATTGCAAGCGGAGTAATTTATGAAACGAACTCTAAGTTGTCAAGACAACCCACCAAATCACACTCTGCCGTGTTATTTAGGCTTATTCCCGTCATCATTACGCGACATATTTTGATTTCTATCATATTCGTCTTGATGTTTTCACTTTTTTAGGTCACTTGTCAACAGAATGACGTCTGGGCTCCACCTCTACAATCACGCACTCCCGCTCACTATTAGCAGACCGTTATTAACACATCGGATTTCTAAATAACCTTGAAATTGCCGACCGAAGCGATAGCTCGAGCACCTTGAAGCGAAGAGAAATGTTCCCTCTAATAGGACCGGGTACAATAAATTTAATCGGCAACACGACGTTGATAGCGATTTCAAAAGAAAACGCAGTTTCTAAACCAATAAGACTGGAGTTTGATGCAACTTTCGAGCAGCTGGGAAACTTGAGTTAAGGAATTCTACTGAATCATTTGCGCGAATGCTCGCAATACATGCAAGTGTTTTTACGTAAATATCAGGTGCACGTTAAAGCCTCCACTTACTCAGAACATTAGCTAATCTTAGACACTTAAGTGAAACACTGTAGTTCAGAACTCTCAGTAGAGAAGGAATAATGTTCCATGGATTCTCATAACCTCACTGCTGAGCAAAATTAAGAGATCAGCGTCGAAAAAACTCAGTTTTGGATTCGTAATGGCCGGATCGTAAAATAGCTGTGTTTTTGGTAAATAGACATCGAGAAAAAGAAATTCCGATAAATCCCAGCTCAATACAGTGTTCAAGTCTGAAGTAAACCACGAACACATTTTCTATTTTAAAAAACGCTGCAAATTATTTCACAAAGGTTTATTATTTTTTCAATTGAGTATGATCGTAGTTTTAGTTGGCTTACGTCATAAGGCCCGTCCAGACTCCTCGGCGTGTCCTATTTCGAGTTGCCACAACGCATGTTTATATTTCTCGATTTGAGCTCCTATCTATTCAAATAGTTATTGCCTTAATAATATCATTATCTAACCACGTACGAAAAGTCGAGAGGATATGTTATTAAATATGCGTAGGAAAAGCATTGGTATTAACACACAAATATGACCTAGAAAAAAAACATATATTCATGCCTCGAAGGAACGCCGTACCCACCACAAGGTGCCGCGGCGCCTCCTCTCACTCCACCACCCGCTCACCCCCCTCACCACCCACCGTGACCCCCTGCCAAGCGTGCCAGGCATGCGTTCGTGCGTAAGTCTACCAAAGCCTTGAAAAGACACTTTTTCGCCCGTTTTTGGCCCATAGCATCTATGCGAGTAAAGCGATCGGGATGGTTAAACGTTAGGACCAACTAGACCCCAAATAGAGTCTATGTGCGAAAGAACGGGTTTTTTAAGTCAATTCTTAGGCCTTTTATGGCCCGGACGGCGGACGGCGAACGGCGGACGACGGACGGCGAACGGTGAACGGCGGACGGACATTTCAAATTTGGATTCTACGCACTTTGAAACGTAAAGTGACAAAGTTTGAGGGGGTGTAATAAAAATTTTTTGCTATACGATCACATAGGCTTATTATTGGAAATAATAAACCAAAATCGATTTTCACGTCTTAAACAAGATGAAGAAGAAGGAAGAAGAAAACTGTTCATTTTCCAAAAATACAATAAAAAAATAAATTTACTTTGATCAAATAAATAATATAGCATGGTTTTTAAAACCGTTTGCCAGAGTTTCGGGTTGCACAATAATGCGATGTTTAGAATATGTGTTACAAATGCTACAAAAAAAAAAAAAAAAAAAAAAAAGTTTCAGTTACGCAGCAAGATCATATGAGCGAATTTTTGTAGATCATCGTGTTATATCATGTTACTTCGTTTTGACATTTGAGCACTTTGACTGCAAAGAAATCGTTATCACCGATTTTATGGCAAATGAACTCTTTTCAAGTCATATTCTACGATTCAAAACAGATTTTGGATGTACAGCTATTTTTCGTGGAAAATGAAGCTATTGCAATGGTTCCAAAATTTTTGAAATAATAATTTTCCAAAATTTTCTTCATTAAAATCCGTTTTGAGGCATTTTCAAACAAATCCTAGATTTTAAAGATTTTTCATATATATATATATATATATATATATATATATATATATATATATATATATATATATATATATATATATATATATATATATATATATATATATGCATTTGATTGTTCTTGTTCTACTGAACTATTTATATAATAAACTTAATTTGATATGAATTTCACAGATAAAAAGAAAAAAGAATGATTTGATATTTCGAAAATAATCTTTTTGACAAAGATTATTTTCGAAATATCAAATCATTCTTTTTTCTTTTTATCTGTGAAATTCATATCAAATTAAGTTTATTATATATATATATATATATATATATATATATATATATATATATATATATGTTTTGGCGTGAAAGTCTTAAAGAAGCTACCTGATACTGCCAATGACAGAATGCTGCAGCAATCAGAAAGAGCGCATAGATGGGTACTCGGAGCTAATCGACCACCTGGCCTCAACTTAAATGATTAATTGAAAATATATCAAAATAATTATTATTATCTCGGCCATGGATACGACTGTCCCGAAGAACGCAAGTTAAATCATTTCTTTCTCTACCTACTTTTCTGTGATCAAGAATACAATTCGAAATATCAGATTTACTTACTTTTCATCTTTTATTTGTGAAATTTCTATTCTAAATTTATTAATCTATCATATAGTTCAGTAGAACCGAACAATCAAGTGTCCTTCCAGAGAATAACTCTCCATAGGCTTGAGATAAAAATTCGTTCTTGTGACAAAAAATCAAGCTTTCCAAACAAAAGGCCGAGTTCATTGGTCAGCATTTTTTGAACACATTAAATTGGTAAAATTTCAACGAAGAGCCGAAAAATCATTTAAAGCACCAAAAAATGTGAAAATCCAAAATCTCTTTTTGGCGAGAAAATTGGTAGGTAGTTAACAATTCATTTTCCTTCAAAGTCCTTAATTTCCAAAACAATTTAACATAATATTGTACGACAATTTACGAAAATTCGCTCATACGATCATGCTGCATGACCGGGACTTTGAAGATATTTTTTAATCTAACTTAGCTTTTCGATGACAAATACAACTTCCGTAAGCTCTTGAAAAAGATCGATTGGACGAAAATTAGTTTAAAACGCGAAAATCGATGTTTTTAAGTTTTGTAAATTGAATAATTGCTACCAGTTCCTAAAAGTTCAGTTACTTCGGCATTCTCACCACCTTCAACAGCATCGAAAATGCTGGGGCAGTATTCGGATATTTTTCTTCCCAGAGACCCACGAAGCACCAATATACATAAAAGACTGTAACACTCTGAGAATCAACATCAATTCAATTAGAACCTTGCAAGGATGCAAGGATTGTTCAAGCACTGTTTTTGTATGTTCTGGCACAAATCGTAAATTATCAATCTAATAAGCTGATTTTTTTTGTAGCTTTACGTAAAAAACAGCCATTGTCAACGTTTCCAGTAAGACAGATATGCAGAGAGTAAAAAAGACGCTCAACACGAATTAGTTAAAATCATTCGTACTAATTTTCACTTTAATCGAAGCCCGTTCATTAGGACATATCTGACCGGTTACAAAACCGGCACACCCCGAAATCTAGATAAGAGCTAGGGATTGAATGACCCAACATATTTATGCAGGAATGTACAGAGAAATGCTAAGCATCGCTCGTCACACACCTGTTCACACCTCTAGTTTTCGTAACGTTTACCAACTACAGGAACGTCACGGAAATGTAATTTCCTTTTCCTTGGAATTCAAGTAACGAAGTTACTCAAGTCGAGAAATTATGAGGCAAACAATTTTTCGTTACCATCCAAGGAAATCAATTACGGGTCATGAAGCAGATACCGCGAGGTATAACAAACGAAAATCCCGTTTACAGAAAATAAATAAATAAAATAGAACAAAAATATCGACAAATAACATAACATCCTAAAAACGGTTCATCACGATGACGAAAGAAAATCTAACGAGTGATTATCCAGTTGGGTCTGAAATACATTCACATTTGCAATGCTCACGTATTTGGTGCAGAAGTAGTCAAGTAGATACATTTAGTTGATGTTCTTGAACTCAACTTTAAACTGTTTTGTTTTTTAAAATTATCTACGATTTTTTCTTAATTATGTACCTCATGCACCTGTTTACTTTTACATGTTTCTTTTGTATGTATCTAACCGTTCTTATCAATGTTCTGCCTCCTAAATTGGCTTTTTTAGGTGCCACCATCCCATATGCGAGCCAAAAAGCGTTCATCGATTCATTTTGAAGATCTTGTTCATTTTCTGTCTAATAAAAGGCTGAATTGAATAAAAGTTCGCTGTACATGATAATATCCGTTGTAGATAATTATACTGGTAACATAATGAAAATGTTCACAAATTCGTCTTCCAAATCTATATAGAATCCACGTTAGGAATGCAATTACTGTGGAAAAATCGATAATCACCGATCCGCTGCAACGACTTTCCCTGCACTCAGCTTCACTCGCTGCTCTGCTGACCGTTCTGGCGGGAATCACAAGCTCCGTGTACATCGTGTTCATCGTATAACGGATTCTATAGAATTCGGGTCGGGTCGGCGAGCTCGCTCATTTCTGTCAAACACGAAGTAGGCCGACTCCCATGGTTAAGTCAATTAGACAGTTCGCGGCTGTATTTTGCCAAGATGTCGATATGTAAGCGAAGTTGAGCTACTTTTTCAGCCAATTATCGGTAGTTTTTTCCGGAACAGCTGTCTTGTTCCATTTAACAGGAACAAGATTGCAATTCAGATTGCAATTCCTGCGTAGAAAGAGGAGAATTTCACAGTGGTTTTCTTCCAAATGTTCATAAATTATGTACCAAAATGCCTTCAATTCCACCACAAAAATGGACCTAGGTAATACGGAAACCTCAACACTTTCGATTACGTACCCAAAATTGTAAAACTAGTGTCGTCCCAAATCAAAATTTCTACTCGCATTTCGCCTCCTAGACCTTACAGAAAAATCAAAGTCCGGAAACACAATTTCCTGAATCGCCTACTTATTTTTATGAAATTTTCAGGGCCCAGTAGATTTTGTTCAAATTTGGAAGATAAATTTGTGTTACCCAATAGTTTTTGTGTCTGCGCAGGACGTTAAGCTCTTGTAAAACGTATATGACTGTCTCAATATCTACCGAATTTCGTATTGATTTTGAATGATGGTTTTGGAAATTTAGGACAAATGTAATACTTTTACCAGCAACATTTGCTAAAAATCTAGACTAGGTCGCTGACATCAGCAACGTGAATAATATATCTGCTGACATCATCTGTCACCGAACACCGGCTGAGATCCTAGCGTTTCGAAGACGGAAGGGTTCCGAGAAAGCAAGGCTTCGACGCAACGCAATAATAGTAAAATCGTGCCCCAGGAGAGGACAGCGGGAGATTCGGAGGCAATGTGACCGCAATTCAATCCGTTCTCAAGGCTGATGTTAAACTGCTGACGGAAGTCGCACGGACGATAATCCTCGACAGAGGCAGTGGAAGTTGCTGACGCAGCTAAGATATGCTTTCGTTCTACTCCAGTGAAATAGTACACGTCCGACGACCGAAGAGTGTGTGGAGGCAGATAGTGCCAACCCTTCTATAGTTGGCCTACAATAAGAGTCTAGATTCAAAAAACTGTTGATAGTTCAACACAGCTTGATGAATTGATTAGGAACCTGGTCTAAAGAAAAATGAGCATTAGGTGCTTTCAAGCCTATATGGAAAAATAGCTATTACAATTTTGGAAAATCGTCAAGACTGTACATAGCTATGCAATGAATAAGCATATTGAAAAAAGCATTTGCTAACTGAGTGATGCAAGAACGTGTTAGTTTGAAACTAAAAAGTAAATAAATTTCATTAATAAAGGTTATTTATTAATCGATCAAGAAAATGAACCCTAATGGAAATCGACCATCCTTAATCCGCTTGCTTCCAAGTCCACAAGTTTTCATGTCTCCATGGAAATGTCGTTCAGGAATTAATGAAAACTATCGCCACTATTAGTGCGCCTTCGTATCTTTTGTAATCTTCGAGCTTCAAACAAGGAGGAAGGTGCTTCGAATGCTTGATAGATAACTAAGCCCGATGAAAACGTCAAACAAGTTTTGACATCACCCCAACTTCGTAATCAGTGCTTCTCAGGGATGTATGGAGGAGGAAATTGACAGCGTGAGATGCAGTGTTGTTTCAGATAAATCAAGAGCTTTCGAAAACTGGCGAACGATTTTCCTACGATGGGAAATGGCAAAGTTATAGTTCCTTAGCAATGATTAAGTTCCGGTAGGCGGGTTGGGAGGGGAAGGGTGAATTTTTATGGCATATCCTCATGTTTCATGTATGTTGTCTCTTCTTTCAAATGAGTATAGAAACCGGCTTTGATGAAAGACTGTATATTAAACTACAACATATCTGTACTTCAAATACATCAAGTACAATACCGTAGTTAACAAAAGATTCAGCAGCTATTTCGTAGTATTATAACGTAGTGGATAGTCATTAGTCATTGTGGTGATCTTCATGTGGTAAAACCGTATTCACCTTGCCGTTTAAATATTGCATTTTTCAGTCAAATGAAACCGTTTTTCTATCAAATGAAACTTCGTAACTACCAAATGAAACCTTGTTCCAATCAAATGAAACCTCGTACCTACCAAACAAAACCATGTACCAATGAAATGAAAGCTCTTTTCAACCAAATGAAACTTTTTTTTCTTCAAACAAATGGAACCTTATTTCAATCAAGTGGAACTTCTTCGAATCATCCTGAGAAAAATTACATTTTATTTCAGATTTTTGCTGAAGAAGTTAATACAGAGGTACTACAAATTAATTTAGTGAAGAGGGTGTCCTCCAGAAGCTGCGGCAGCAGTTTCATCATCATGTTATCACGAAGTTGGAGCAGTCTGTCGCGTCATCAGCAATATGGTGGACCGAAAAGTTTCATTTGAATGAAATGAGGTTTCATTTGTTGGAAAAAAGTTTCATTTGGTTGAAAAGAGGTTTCATTTGATTAGTACATGGTTTCATTTGGTAGGTGTACGAGGTTTAATTTAACTGGAACAAGGTTTCATTTGGTCGGTACGAAGTTTCATTTGATAGAAAGGTTTCATTTGACTGAAAAATGCTATATAAGCCCCGTATATTGGAGTTATACAGCGGTCTACTCTTCTCTCGAAATCGTCAGTAAAAGTAGTAGAGGCCGTGAACACCCTTATATTTGTCGTTGTGTTCGAAACTTGGAGAAGGCTGAACTGAATCGGGTCTCAGATGAGTTCGAAATCTAACGAAAGCGAACACTGACCGGACATGGATTGTATCTTGGCTGGGGGACAACGAATTTTTCGCGACACTTTTTGTTTTCTCCACACAAAATACAACGCTCCGGCACTTTATTATTAACTCGAAAAGTGAAGGCTCGGTAGAAATCAATGAGATACTACTGCAATGTACTTCTACAAAATATGCATGGACAACAACTGGTGATTTAACTCCTGCGTTAAACAGCAGGTTATATATATATATATATATATATATATATATATATATATATATATATATATATATATATATATATATATATTTTTTTTTTTTTAGCATGGAACAGCGGAACAGCGGGATTTTTACTTTCCCAACATCCCAACAGAGTGGAAAGTGATATCAATTTTTACTTTCCCAACAGAGTGGAAAGTAATGTCCATTTTTACTTTCCCAACAGAGTGTAAAGTAATGTCTACAACTTCGACGTATCCATGATCTATTGTTTTTCCCCTCAAGGGAGAACTGTATATATGGGTCATTCTCACAAAACCTTGATTTTTGTAGATTTCACTGGAAATAAATGTGGTGATAGAAGAAAGAAGGGAACTTGGAAGGGTAGTTGTTAAGACAACATCGAAATTCACCTTGGGTTAGGATAATCTCATTCAGGAACTTCAACATGATCAACAATCAAGATGCAATTTCTCGTGTTTTCAACTATATATCACTAAAATAACCTTAACTTCCTCAAATGGCAGTGAAAACTTGAAATGAGTACTTTTCCAACGGTTGTGTCGAGTTAGGCCGTATGTGGAGGCACTCGACACCACCATTGGAAAAGCGAAACACAAGTTTCGGAAGAAGGGCGGGCCCAACTACGACTCCCTCATTTTCAATAATAAACCTTCTGAATCGGCCAAGAAAGAAAAAATGTTTAACCCCCCTCTCAAAATTTGCTGTTTTACGTTTCATGATACGAAGATTCCGAAAATCGAGTTTAAAAAAAATCCGTCCGTCCGCCATACGCCGTCTGTGCGGTTTTTTCCAGAAATACTAGACCGATATTTACGAAAATCTCGTCAAAAATCGAGCACCAAGTCAGGATGATCCTGAAATCTATTTATCAAAATCACCCAATTTTAAGTAATGTAAGTAAAGTAATGTCTACAACTTTGACATATGCATGATCTATTGTTTTTCCCTTTCAAGGGAGAAATTTTTCTTAAGAAAATTATTCACTATTATCTCAATATTTATCTCACTATTATAGTCACTATTTAGTAACGAGGCACCTTTGGTTGCTGCAAATACATTTCAGTAGTTGAAACTTGAGGATAATTGAACGGAAGACTCAATCTCAAGTGATGTCAAGTCATTGGATTTCCGCGGAATCAATGCAAGGCTTTTGTGAGGCAGAAGCCATACGCTAAGCCACGCGAACATTCCCAAGGGGCGTTGCGGAATTCCTCAGTTCTTCGGGTCCCCAAGGTACATTCCCGGCTGAACACTCGGCTCCCATTTAAGGGAATAATAAACGTTCCCCGGTGGAATCTCAAGGCGCCATCTACAACCGGGATAGAGTCCCACAGAAACGATTAATTTGCTAGAAACCCAAAACCTCCCCTTACTGAAAGCAAAGGAGGGCAACTTGAAAGTTTATCGGTGCCGTTATAAAATAATGGAGACGTTACACCGCGGATGGCTCCTCTCCCAAGACCGCAGCAGCCTTCGCGATTTCAAGCACATTACGCCTGTAATGAAGATAATAATTTACCTCCCCTCCTTTCCTAACATCTTATCGTGTTTAACGCCGCACGTTTTACGTGTTTTATAGCTCTGAAGGTATAATAGGTCCGCGTGTGGGACTAACTGTTTCCTCGCCCCTATGAAGCCTCAAACGTAGACGTGGTTTTTTATCTGCCTGCTAGAAAAGAATTTCGCGCTGTTTCAACAGCTGCGGACGGAGCGCTGCAGGCGATGCCCGCATCTTGCGATTTATTCGCGGAACCCCACTAGGTCAGAGAAACCTGATAGCTGAGCCGAAGGGCATAAATTACTAGAATGTGAGATCAAGTTTGAACCTAATATCCCTTGAAATACTGCACGACTTGAAAATGTCAACCCTTCTTCATTCCATTACTATCAACATTAATAACGACTCTTAATCGCTTTCCATTTTCTTCTTAATTCGAACTTTCTGTCCAGCGTTCACTAGTTAGTTCTCAAAACACATAAAAGGCCGAGAAAGTTTCTCCCAATCTCTGCTAACACCGATAGAATTTTCACGGGATTTGCTTGGGAAGGACAACCATGGCGTAAAAAGATAATGCTTGAAGGAATTCACGTTTGCACATGTGCAAAATGGAGTAATGATTTGAGAGGTATGGTATTGGTAGTGGACCATTTACAGTCTTACTCGCACATTCCATGAAAATTTCGTCTAAATCAGAGGAAAACTGTTGAAATTAAGCTCGTTTAAAAAGGAATACATATTCGCGCATGCGCAATAGCTACTAATGTTAGGATTATGTTGAAATTGCCAGGGAATGCACAAATTTACTTTTTCCACCTATCCTCCAAATTTGAGAGAGATCGGACAACGAGAGCGTGAGAAAATGATGATTGATGGAATTTACGTTTGCGCATGTGCCTAGTAAAACTTTTATTTGGGAACAACGAAACTCATAGTGGACCATCTTCACCCTAACCCGCACATACCATGCAAATTTCATAGGAACCAGTTGAATATTGTGGAAATTAAGCTAGTTACAAGGATTTGCGGACATACACACATACTATTTCCTGTCATGTAGGGTTTACGTAATAGGATTATACTATAAGACTTTCCCAAAAAAATTTCCTGTCGTGCAGCATGATCGTATGAGCGAATTTTCGTTAGTTTCATCGTATTATAAAGTTCAATTGTTTTGAAATTTGAGCTTTTTGAGGGAAATGAAGTAGTTGGCTATTAATTTTAATGTAAAAAACGTAATATAAATAACAATCTGCTACTCAAAACGAAATTTTGGGTTATTTAGATTTTATTTGCAGATTTTATTGATATTTTTGCAAATATTAATGAAATTGAGGTACAGTTTTCAGCAAAATTTAGTACTTAAATTCTGGTGTGGAATCTAACAACATCATCATCATCATCGTTCTATTTAAGAATTAATTTATGAATGAAACCTGATTAGTTTAACCAGTGGAATCATATCGATTCGGTAATAAAGGATTGTGGTATGAGAACTGACGAGCCAACCCCGATTCGTAACCTTTTGTCTGACTTCCTTATTGCAGAAGATGTTATAAGCGGTTTTCATCTCAAAGTCGGTCGTTACGTGGGTTCCATGGACGGGGAAGTCTAGCTATCAAGACTAATGCAGGGTATAATAGAACAAGAACAGTCAAACCTCGTATCGCGATAGGCCATCCTGTCTGGTTTATTTGATGACACTAGTGATCCCACGCACAAAATGCTCCTACTTTATATTTCAACTAGTGTCTCGCAAGACGTTATTTCATCCCAAAAAATAACACGAATAAAAAACGATATTACTATGATCTTATTATTTTTATACTAGTAGCAAAGTTCTTTGCGACAAAAGGCACTAGCTCAAAAACTCAAAACTCTGCTTACTTGATTTGAAAGCTACAATATGAATTGGCAGACCGAATACATTGGCCATAGTTGATTTAAGACTCTGATGATGACTGCTACAATATTTCAAGACTCCTGATGCTATAGAAATCCCATTTTTTCTTGAGATAATCATACAAGAATAAATCTTGTATTGTTCCGTTATCTTGTATTCTTGTTTTAATTGCATCATTCTTACTAGTTTTTGCCTTGTATGGTCATCATATTGTGTAAATACTATTCACAATGAACACCAAAACTCGAGATCAAAATATTATTTGAATTAATAAATGAATATTTTGAAAGATTATGTTCAACATGATTCAGCAGAAAATCCATTACTGGAATGAGCAAGCAAAGGACAATATTAAACATGAATAATGCAAGAATGAAAATGAGACACTTACGGAGTATCACTAATTAATCCAGCGTTAATCCTGTTAACTCACTGCAGCGTTAATCCAGTTATTGAGAAATTACTCCTGGAATCTTGATAAGTCCCCTTTAGCCTTTTGGGTAAATTAATTGTAATAATGAACCTTTGTAATCGATCAAGAAGAAGAAAAAACAAAATTTTACCCCCCCCCCCCTCCCCACCAATTATTCGGTTGCAGTTTTAAGATGCGCAAAATCAGAAAAAAAAGCGTCCGTCCGCCTTCCAGAGCTGTTTCTGAAACTACTGGACCGGAGTAGATGAAACTTGGGTTAAAAACTACATTTGGGGTCTTGTTGATCCTAGAAGCTTGCCATCAATTTTTATTCATAAATCATCTTATTCATCAGTCATTGATAAATATTATCCCGAAAAATCGAATAAACCATCCGTAACACTGTACGTTAATCTGTTCGCTCTCTTGTAAGGGCTAGAACAAACCTTGCATTTCTAGTAATAGATAAACCATGCGATGCTAGCGAATCTATGATTTACCCAATCAGTCGCTAAATTCCATTAATGATCGCAAGAGAGTGGGACTGGAAGACATCAAAATTGCGTTGTAAATATCAGCTGATATATAATTCTAACGGAATCGTCAGCTGATATAGTTCCATTGGAATTCTAATTTTGCGTTTGCGCCATTTTTATGGGGGAACCGGCCGTAAGTTATCTCACGCATCAGACGAGATCATGGGCTAAGATTAGACAAGAAGAGGTCACTAAACCGAGTGTTAGCGACATTGAAAGTGGTTGACTTCCATTTTTTTGGAAATCTGGAGGACAAAGCACCACAACAAAGAAGCCGCGCTATTGAGTGAGAAGATGACAACGCAGGACGTCCCCAGCGGCGAGCGACGTATATTCAACGAAGTCAGCAGATCTTTGGGAAACTACGTAGGTTCGCTCTCGAACAAGGCGACTTGAGCAGTTGGAAACAGCAACGTGTCAAACGTAAAAAAGCCTTTTCACCTTCTCAACGATATTTTATACTCGTGAAACTGCAAAATTTACCGAACCCGGCTTGGGTTTTAAGAACCATAGTCGGTGATTCCAGTGAGAAAGCAAAATATGTGCATCAAATGAAATAAAGGCCGGGAACAGATAATGCGATAGAACCTATGAGCGGTGGTAAAACATGATTTGTGTGCTTTCATTGAAAGGGCAATGAACTTAACACTCCCAACGTCGGGAACGTAAAACCCAATGTTGACAATCAAGAAGAACCAAAGACACATCTTGTAAACACGGGTTTTTATGTTCCATAGACAGGGAACGCACATACAAGACGACCTACATTCTACTATCTAGAGGAAACTGTTCAGAATAAAAATATTATGAAGGTAAACTTCAGACCCAAGTAAAAATTATTCTGCAAGTTGGTAAAGCGAAATTTCCGCAATTTAAAACCCTTCAGAATGGAAATTGGCAATTTGATCATATATTAACTTACATAAGCATCCCTCGATTACTATGTAACTTATGAATATATATATATATATATATATATATATATATATATATATTATATATATATATATATATATATATATATATATATAAATTTATTTGGGAAGAGCAAAAATATTGGCAATTTTTAACATTGATTCTAGTTCAGCTTGTCCAACCTTAGAGGCAAAAACCAGTAGGTTCGACACTAGCGTACATGGTGGAGATCCCTTGCTCTACTATTTCAAGTTCATGTTCTAGCGCCAAAGGTTCAAATGTTAATTTTTCGCTAACCCCCTCCCGGTATCTGTAGTTTTTTAAACCGGTTAAAAACTTGTTTTTCACGCTTTTGGAAGAGATTCTACCCGAAAAACATGGATTTTCCACATACTTATTTAATACTAGCAGGTTACCCGAGCGTTGCACGGACCCACCGGTACAGGTTAGTCGGTGCATAGGCTGCTGAAATAACCATATCCAGACTGTGTTCGTAACTACGGAGGCTACTCACAAATTACAGCATAAAAGTAGCAAAATCAGGCCTGGACTGATCGGGAAATAGACCATAATTTCAATCGTCTCTTAATGACTTAGAGAGTCTCCCTATCAAATTTCAACTTCCTAGAGTGAACAGGAGAGAATTTAGCTCACTCAGCTGTTCGAAATCGTCAAAACCAAACACGCGCCATAATAAAATTTCGGGTGCCAAACAAATCGGTTTTCCGTCCCGCGCTATGCACGAAATATCACATTCCCGTCCATCACCTATCAATAATGCAACCTTTGCTTCACTCGGAACACCCGTATAGCACCCCGTCAAGGCTTTTCCACTTGTCACAAACTTCCGCCGCTAACAAACTGCCTGTTAGCAACCATAATGACAAAAGTTTGGGAACTAAACAAGCACCGTTTATGAAGTAGAAGGATGTTTTGGAGGTTCTTCAGGTCTAGCCTATGTGGTGCGCCGGAACTTGCTGATCATTTTCCGACTGCTCCCATCAGAATCAGTCCAGCCGTTTAGCCGTCTATTGGGAACATGCAAACATAGAAACAAACTTTCAGTATTATATACAAGGATACCCCTTTCTTAGGAAAAATAAAAGTGATTGTTATGTCACAAACTGAAGTACTCTTTACAGTCAAAATTACACAAGCACTATGTACCAAACCTCTGTATATTAAACGACTGACGTCTTTGCCTCAAGTGGCAGTCGTGAGCAACTTTCTTGCCACTGTGATTCACGTTCTAAAAAGCAGTGCAGGATAGTAGCCTCCACTTATTATTTGAAATAAGCTCAAGTATGATGGAGGCTAATGAAACGTCTGTAAAGTCGGTTACCGCATGAAGCATCTCATCTCACTCGTTTGTGAGGAACTTTAATACGACGTTTTTTCTTGCGTTCCTCCTGTCATTGGCCCGTCGCTGGAGGTAGCAAGTCGGAGAAAATGAAATTCTTCCTTTAAAAAACTTTCCTACGGGTGTATTACTGTCGAAAGGAATACGAGGAATTTTTCTGCTCTAAATCCCAGTTTTCTCATTTGTTTTTTACCTACCACCTTATCTCTTGATGTACTACCGTTTCGTTGACTCGGTTTTAAGGTAGAATCTGTTTTTTAACTTATTTGTTTGTTGACTTGGTGTGGAGGAATGGACGGAACATGCTGCTAATACATAATGAACTTTGCCTCCTAATATTATAGTTGTTCCACTATAATAGCGCTTGTATGTAGTGTGCAACATGCCACACTTGTGCTAGTCGCGTAGCAAACCGATACCAAAAATAAATTCAGGCAGCATCAGATTTTAGCATAAATTGAGATCTTTCCAACGACTGGCGAACGATTTTTGAACCATGAAAAATGGCATAGATACAGTAGCAACGATTTGGTTACATGAGACAATCATCAGACAGTTTCGTCATCCCTAAAAAGTGTCGCTTTTTAAAAGTGACTTTTCACTGTTGTGTGCCAAAGTAAAGGCATGAAAATTTCAAATGTTTTTAAGCCCAAAAATAACCTATATATAAATACAGATAAATTGAATCGGATCAAATTACCAATTTGATGAAATTCCTCGTTAGAGAAACATTAAATTAGGGTATACTGTTAGGTACCTCATGAAAATTGTTCAGTAATGTCAGTCAGTAATCTGACAGTCGTATAAAACGCAAAATCAAATTTGCGTTATATACCTCAAATCCCTGAAATGTTAACCTTAAGACCGGAATATAATTTAGTTCAGTTTAGGCCTGGATAAATATTTACCGAAGAAGGACCAGAAGGGGAAACAAAGTTGTTCAAAACACAGAAAACGCAAGAGAAGTGAGTGTACGAGTGTATAACAATTTTAATATGTAAATTTTCTGCAAGAATGCAAAGCTTCCCTACCTTGAGCAATGTGGATTGCATTCAGCTTCCTTATTTTAGTGACAGACAGCAGAAGAATCAGTCACTTGCAGAGCTACTGGGGTCTGCTGGTAGTTACAAGGCGGATTTCCGGCGCCTCGACCCTCTTCTCGCTTGGTCTTCTGTCCCGGTCTTTCTCCTTGTTTTGAATGTAAATTGTCTGTAAGATTCACAGCCGAGGAAAGCGGTGCATTATTCATAGTACATGATAGTTGCAGGTGCTCCGTCTACTTGTTAGGAGAGTCACGAATCTTTTTTTTTTCCCAAACGAGGTAGCTGGTTGATTTGAGCAAGACCACTTCGCGTTTGATTCGATGGGGATAAATGCAAAAACAATGGCTGGAGTTTTGAGGCGGTTGGGATTCATTGAAATAAACTAGGATAGCGTTGAATAATTGGGGTCAGTCATTTTCCAGCGGGAAGAGCTTCAGTTTCGATGCCTTAAGAGGCAAATTTGAGACAAATGCCGAATGGAGAACTTCCGTGGTTATTTTTTATTTGATCAATAGAATGATCTGAGCGAGAACTTTCCGAAAAGATTCCATATGATGGGTATCAGGCCAGAAAATGGCTCTTGAAATTGATTGCCCAATCAAGTCACAGCCTCCGCCCGCCTGGGGGGGACCCTCCACTCCATTGCCCTACTTCAGGGTGGTTCACGGGAATGTTCCCAAAATCAAATCATAACTCCGAAAGTTCTAGTCGTACAACTATTTCATTTATATTTTATAGTAGGGAAATAGTGGTTTTATTTGTTAAAAATCACATCGACCAAATGGCGTCCATTTCGTTCGTAGGTGGCAGGTAAATCCATGAAATTTTGGTGTACGAGCTCCAGCAGATCTCCTTCTGGTGTGATGGCACCTTAAAGGCGTCCGAAGTGTGAGGTTTAGATGCATAAACACGGGAATTTAGGTATTCCCAAAGGAAAAAGTCACATGATGTTAAGTCTGGTGCCCAATGAAGCCACAGCACGACCTCAAAACGTGATACGAGGCGGTCAGGGATCATCCGCCGTCTAGTTGAAGCCAAAATCCTTCTAATTGCAACTTTCAGCCCCGAGTTACACAAAAGAAGGCAAATCATCAACCTGAGGGATCTTTGGTTTCAACAAATTACTATTGGAGATAATGACACCCCCACCCCCTCCCCCGCAATTACATCGATTTCGTGCATTCCTTATTAGCACAATTATTATTAAAGAACTCAGTCATGCAGCATGACCAATAGAACGAATTTTCAAAGAAAAGTTGTGGGTAACATTAAATTAGGCACTTAAATTCTGATCATTGAGGCCAACCATGTCCTGAATTAAAATGAGGGGACGGCAGCAGTGTTACGAGATCGCAAAAAAAATGTTAGAACTTGTAGTCGAACTCGACAATTCCGTTAATTATGGGAATTTTCATATAAAAATATATGTTTCTCACTTATTTATGAATTTTCCATCTCAGCGCTAAAAATTGACTGTGACACCCCACATTCTCTATTGGTCCATTATGGGCTTTTTTCTCCCAAAAATTTATTTTTCTGGCTTATTATGAATCTTAGAGATCTGGGAATGGTCGCAATCGACTCAGCACTGAAAAATACTTCAACTGTAACACCTCACATGCCTTTTTGTCATAAAGCCGATTTTTTAGCATTTTTTGGGCCTTTGAAAAGTAAATTTGAGCCTGAAATTCTAGAGCGATCGGGCTGGCCAATGAACTTGACCTGTCTTTTGCCAAGACAGATTTTTCTGCATTGGAACGAGTTTTTCACGTCATTTTAAAAGGGAGTTATGGTCATATATATAAATAAATAAAGATATATATATATGACGTATTGTTGTTGTCTAGTGAATAATACATGCGAGGGTTTTCTTGGATTGACCAAACTAAACTTATGATTTTATGTTTTATTTCCCGACGTTTCCACCCAGGGTCTGGGTCCTAGTCATGGGATCTACAAATTCACCATACATGAATATGAAAAATGGACGAACAATACATGGGCTAAGAAAGTATGTCTAATAACATTTCACTAGTAGGTAGATATAGTCAAAGTTTTGACTTACAATCTAGTTTTCCAACAGGTGTGGAGTCTTAAATGTCAACTACACTGGTTCTGAATAACTGAACTGATAAGAGGTAAATACATTGCGTCTAATTGGACATGTAAACTGTTTTGTATTTTGTAGATCCCATGACTAGGACCCAGACCCTGGGTGGAAACGTCGGGAAATAAAACATAAAACCACAAGTTTAGTTTGGTCAATCCAAGAAAACCCTCGCATATATATATATATAAGTATATATATATATAATATATATATATATATATATATTTACGACGTTAAAATCTAGGATTGTGTTCTTTGATGAATGAAACGGATGTACAGGGGGTCAAACCCGTCCCTTCAAACCCACTTTTAAAATTTCAAAGCCTTCCAAATAGCTCATTTTTTCTTCGAAAATTCGCTAAAAGAAGGAATAGGTATGCAACACATAACTTGTAGGACTTTTATATTATTGCAGTTAATCGACTGCCTTTTAAATCCATTTTCACAACTTCATAGATGCTCGAATTATAAGTGGGTATTTATTCCTCATTTTATATAATATGAAATTCTCAACAGAAGCTTGATTTATGGCTGCCGGAGCTAAGAGTGATTTACTGCTTCCAGTCATCGACACAAAAGACCTTCGTAAATACGATGAAGACTACATTGTTTCAAATTAACCCTCCCCATTAACTACAGCTCCTTCTCTAACGTCAGTTTCCCTTCGTTTACTGGTGAGTGATTTTAAATAAGAAAATGTAAACTGATCCGAAGGGTAAATCCCCGGACGTAACAGCGGGGTGAGCCAAATTCATTTAACGACAAAATGGGCTTCTAATGTATTTTTCATGTAACTCAATTCAAGTGAAATTGGCAAGGGCGCTGGAAAGCCGTGAGTTTTAAGATCGATAACACGAGCATCAAATTCCCCTGGGTAGGAAATGAGAACTTGATCGGGCAAAACATGTACTTGGTCACTATGGGAAGCAAGTTTTAACAAATTTTGGGTCCGGCAATTACAAAGACAATTTTTTCGTCGTTAAATAAATATGAAATTTTATTTGGTTTGAATGACCACACCAGTCTTGGAAGTTTTTGGCTTTTTATTGTTGTTGCATTAGCAATATTTCGGCGCCTTGATGGCCGCCCTCATCAGGCATAGTACAACATCTAGTAACAAGGATACAATTGACATCACATTTTTTTATTTATGGGAACTAATATCATGAACTTACCCAATCCATTTTAGAGAATAACTTAATTAAGAGCGTAAATCAAAGTGATTTATGTGTGATAGGTACTTACAATAATGGTTTTTCTTTGTGTTTTCATCACCCAGGGCTGTCTTTGTGGAACATGAATTGACACATCTAGCTTGTGTAGGAGTGAACGTCTGCGCTGGTTTTGATGTGGTGGGAGAAAGTAGGCCATCAAGGCGCCGAAATATTGCTAATGCAACAACAATAAAAAGCCAAAAACTTCCAAGACTGGTGTGGTCATTCAACCCAAATAAAATTTAACATCGACCGAGTCACAAATCAACAACAAAGTATAAATATGAAAATCCTTCGCCGTTCTACCGTTAGTTAGTTAGGAACGATTCCTGGATTTTAGCACAATTTCGTAGGTATATAATATACAGGTTGTCCCAAAATTAATCCCTCTTCCCCCGAGTTTTTTCCACAATTTTTGATATATCGAAGAGAAACTCGGATAGCGTTTTGGGTTGCTTGATACGAAGTTTAAAATCAATAAAAATCAGAATGAAATTCCAAAAGTTTTTGGCCTACCCATAGGGGGAGTATTGGGTAAGCGCGATTTTTTCTAAAAGTACCTACCTTGATTTTTATTTGCTTAGAACTTAGTATCAGGCACTCTAAAAAGGTTTTTGATTCCATAGTTGAAATTGCGAAAACTGTAAAACTGTACTTGTGAAGTTCTGCGATTGGCCTTGCCTAACTGCGTTGCCTACGGATTTTAAAAATTTTAGAGCATTTCAAGCTTAATGAGAAGATAATGTGATAATGTATAGATAAAATATTGCGGCACGTAAATATGAAAGCAAGAATGAGTACCATCTGTGTCGACAGTACGTTGACGCTTTGCAAATATAAGTTTGGGAAGATATATAGATAAATAAGGGTACCTATGTCAGTATTTTCCTGCAATCGATCTAAAATGTTCTTGCATTCACAAACTTATAGAAGTTACACAGAAGGACGTGCCGTAGTGAAATATAAGTGTATAATGTGCTGATGCAGAACCAACTATGCTAAATATATTAACGAAATCGAAACATGCTGAAGAATACGCTGGAATATAGGCTGCTCGAAGTAATACAACAAGAGGAGAAGGGCCAGGTTTTTGGCTTGAAGGAGATTTCGCACGGTAATGTTCGAATTAGAGCTAAAGAAGACGAAGAGATTATATATCACCTAAATCCACGTGCAACAACGCAGATGGTGAAGTGATATCAAGTTGGAATATAAATGAAATAGCATAAGTAGAAATTTATGAGATGCAACTGAAAGAAGTGTGCAATATCATTACTGAAGTGCAGAAAGGTGGAAACTACACAGACAACCCAAATGATCAAGAGTAATTTATAGAATCCATTGGTTTCGAGATCTTTATCATTCGAGAGAAAGAATCCAGGCAGATATCAAGCCAAATTTCACGTCAATTTATTATTGAGTTTCAGATGCACCACAAGCAGAATGAATTTAATTGGCTCGTTCGTATTTATTGCAGAGCAGCAGTTCTTTATTTATTTATAGAGAATTTATTTGTTTTTTAAGAGCGAGGGAAGAATAAAGGGTAAGTGTCTTTTGACTTACGTATCTAATAATCCTGATAATCTTGAGTGGCTAAGCGGTGTAGCAGACTAGCTCTTACACCTAGCAGGAAGCGTTCGAGCGGGTTGTCTTCGAAAGCCTCCCCACGATATAAACGATCCCTAAAGCCATAACAGAATGAATTTTTCATTACAGGAAAGAATTTGGCTTTCAAATATGACTTAATATAGATAGCAAGACTAAGGAAAGAAAAATCAAATGTGTTGCCTGCATTTAGAGTTTGCCTCGATTAAATTCCTCGTTTTGAATAATAATTTCTAACATTTCTTATTCCCTGCATAAAAAATCAACTGGAATTGCAATCATGTTTTGTATAGTTTAGCTATTCTTTTTCAGATAAATTTGATAAACACTTTTGTAATATAATCACACGTATTCCTTCTGTCAGCTCATTTTGGTTGGCATTGCATCGTTCATCAGTTATGTGTATTTTTTGATCGAATTCCAATTTTTGTGGGTAATTGACGGGATGTTTGAAGGTTATTACAGTTTTTGGTTTCATGCAATGAAATACTCCCACAAAGTAGAACGTCAGTCAGCAACACATCTGTGTTTGAGATTGTTGGAAGCCAAATACTTTTAAAAAACTGCCAAGTTGGGTGGGCAGTACTGCTTCCTCACATATTGTAACATGGAGATTTAGTTGAAGAACAATGTACTGATTGAAATGATTTACTGCGAAATAGCATCTAATTCATGTGTTTACATGTTAGAATGCAAAATGGAGCTCTAATTCATGTTTGCATGAGCGCAAATTGTTTAATGGTTAACTCACACAATAATTGAAAATTTCATCAAAAGCGGTACAATATTCTCGGAGTAGCAACCAAAAATAGTTTAGCGTATGCGCAATAGTTACCAAGTTATCAAACCAAATGCGATAAAATACTCGTTGAAAGGGCATCATTCTGGATCCAACAACCCCACAAGTTTGCTCGGAATCGGACCAATAGATGATAAGTAATCGACTTAATGAGAAATCAACGTTTGCGCATGCGCACTTACTATTACTCTTCCAACGATAATTAAATTTATAGGGAACCGTCTAGGAGCTAACTCACAAAGTCCCTTACTATAATATAAATATCGGTCCATTAATCCCGGAGTTTTGTCTGTGTCGCTTAATTTTAGTTTTGCGCATAAACTACTGGTAGTACTCCACCAATTGCGATATAATTCATAGAGCACTGTCCTGAAACTAATACCAAACAACTTTCCGAGTTTGAACGAAATCGGATAAATAGATGATAAGAAATCGATGTTATAAGAAATTGACGTTTGCACAAGTGCACATACTACTACGGATACATCGGTAATAGAAGTTTTAGGGCACCGTCTAGAAGCCACCCCGCATAATCCCTGAATTTTCCATCAAAATTGCTCCATTACACTCAGGGAGTTTGCCTGTGTAAATCGATATTAGTTTTGGGCATCTGCAATGGTTTATGCCATGTCTGGTGGATGCCACTTGCGATATAATTTATAGGACCAACCGATGATGAGGAAACTCCATTACAAGAAATTTACATTTGCATGTCTAGGAGGCAACCCCCACAACATCTGACAATTTCATCAAAATTTGATTAAAACTTGGTATAGTTTTGGGCGTGATGAGGATTTACCATAGACATACAGAGACAGACAGAAATTGAACCAAAATTGATCAGCAAGCTCTGAAACGCAAAAAGAAAGTGGACATTTTGATTTTGGAGAAAAAATTTTCCTTATACTTCTTTCACGAATACAAAACTTTCCCTACCTTCGGTAGTGAGGAAGCAGAATAATCTATGATCGTGAACTGGTTGGAGAAACAGAAATACATACAAGGGTGAAGAGGAGTTTGTTTTAAACCAGTAGATTCACGTGCTGGATAACGTTACACTTACAATATTACCAAAATTCAATCAAAATAATAATTTTATGGGAAATATAATGGAATATACGGTTCATATGTTTACAAGAACGATGTTTTAAAAAAATCATAAAACAAAATTTGGATTTCTTAGAAATTTAATTTTATTAAATACCATTAAGAAAGTATAATTTATAATATATAGGGTAAGATTTGGTTTGCTTCAGGCTTTAAAAGCGTATTGGAGTTGAAAATAAACTTGTGAAAAATGGATCAGCTGGTTTGCCATAAATATAGCATATGCGAAAGTCTGTTACTAATCAAAATTGAACGGGAGGTGTAAATTATGATGTTTTAATAATATTCCTTTCACTTCCACTTTCAATTCGAGAATGCAGCGGTAAATTCAATGCGTTTCGAATCCCTTGGGTTATAAACTCGAAAAGCTATTCTGATGTCAAGACTCAATAAATGGTTAGTGCGATTTATATAGAGGAGCATTCAGTGAACTGGAATCTCTTGTTTGGTATTCTACAAGCTGAATGCAGTAAATGTAACGGCGCAGTTTAAAAGAGATTAGCATCGGAATTAGTAGCCGCGGAGGAGGGGATCATTATTGCTGATCTCACGAATTAGAATAAAACGGGTTGACCCGCCCATTCAGCCGAAAGTCTATTAAGGAACCGTATTACATCTACGCGTGCGTTTAAGCCGGAATAAACGAGTGAGGAACAGAAGGGTTTACCTGGGTACTATCTTTAAAGCTATCGGGGTTCGTTATCGAATGAATTGAACGGGAAAATAGAGGTGGGATGCGGTGAGTACGAGAGAGTGAAATTAGAGATGTTTCCGAGACCAACTGGTGAAATCAAGACGGGTAATTTGTTTGTCAAAATTGGGAATCCAAAAACAACACACAAATACGAAACAACACATTCAGTTAAAAGGAGTGAAAGGTAGTGGGCGAGATGTATAAACTAGGTATGTGACTCTATTAGGTGAAGAATGGGTGAACAGTTCTTCCAAAATCATCAAAAATCGTAAGCCTACCAGCAAAAATGCTGTTCATCTTTACTCATTTCTATATGGAAATAGATCCCATTATGATATGGTTTGCCACTAACCTTAACGTTTTTTAAAATTATTTTTCAATTTTTCCTGAATTTATGACAAGGACAGGAAGTCTCGTCCGGACGAGATGGGAGCGATGACACATTGCGAAATTTCAAACACTATAAAAATATTACTGCTTATCGTAAGAGGGTGCGGTCAGTGGCAAAATCCTCAGGATGAAATCTATTTGATCAATTAAAGGAAGTTGGCACCTAAATGATTCTAAACAATTGAATAATTTACTTTTTCAAGTATAAAAATTCGGTACATGAAAAATTCAATACCAATCTATATCTACATACGTATTATATTTATATCTATATCTACATCATACGGACGAAAAATGGTGTTGGCGCACGAACCATAAAGGAACGTATCATAACAAGCTCTTCTGCATCTACAACTAGTAATTATTTAGAAGAGTGATGTAAAATATGAAAATTCAAGTCTTTTCGATAGTTGTTACGCGAAACAACGGTTGATACCAACTACTTTTTTCACTATTCCGGACGTTTAACCCTTTACGGGAAACCAAGACATAAGTAATTACGTTGGTTTAGACGATTGGGAGAGTTCATTTTTTAAGTTTCAAAAAGACATGTCACGTTCCTTAGCAACGCAGATATATTTGATTTTAATGGTTTCTAGTTAAAATTATTGATTCCAGTTTTATGGCGAGTGACCAAACGAAATTTGAAGAAATACTTATATCAAATTAGGAAATTAGAAAGGTGTAGCGAACCCCCTCCCAATTATCACTAGGTACAGACACCTCTTAAGAAATGAAATATTGAACGCGCGTAGCCTATGAATGGGAAATATCTGAAATTCCAATTATACTACTTCAACAAAACTCTTGCTAGATAAAGTCAGCGTACACTTCATCGTGTAGATACACACGGCATACATGAAATTCGATTTACCTGTTCACACTTTGGCTAAATTCATTTAATCATCTATGCTTTAAAAAATACTATCTAGAATTAGTTACTTGTTCGTGCATGACCGGGACACATCACGGAAACACACGAGATGCATTCTAAACAAAAAATAAATTCGAAGTACGCAATTATTGTGGGAACAAGGAAATTTCTCAACTCATAATTGTGGATATTTGATCAATTTAGTTGCAGGATTCTAATAACGAATTGTACGGTATTCGGAAAAATATAGTAGTGTGTAATGGCCCCGAAAAATATTAGATAACTCGACAGAGTTCGAATTCATGTCCTTAATTCCTTTTGGAAGAAATTCCGTTTAGAAACAGCGCTCCAACGGGTTGAGCTATGAGGCCAAGGTAAATGGAAATCTACGATCTAATGGAATCATTCCGTCGAAACAAATGACCCAAACAGTGGAATAAGGACATTGTAAAATCGTAATACAATCAAATGGATTATTTAGTAGAAACCCATTAAACTATATATAGATTAATGTAGAAACCACGGATTCTTCTCCTCCAAAAATGCAAACGATTCCACAGAGCAACTGAATATTTTGATAAGAACTCCAACTCTGATTCGGTAGTGATGGAGGATTAAAAAGAAGGCATTTTACAGCGCAAAGCACCAACCCGAATCTGCATTGTGAACAATCACAATAAAATCGAAGTAGGGAGACAGATCCCAATGGTACTTTGTACCATAACATTTGCTCATCTCACGACGTTATTTATTCTTTAAGTTCATAGTTTTTAGAGATAGCTAAACACTTTTATCCACGGACATTGGATGAGATAAAGTGCCTTCAGAGTCGACTATATCGTTACCCAGAGTGAATGAAAACGATACGTGAATGATATAAGGGCATACCGAGTGTCAGATGTTGTAGAGTTGATCTCACGATCACAGAGCAACATGTTCGTCGTTCGTACATTCCCCGACCGTTTCGTACCTTCAATGGAAGAGGAAGTCTTAACTCTTCGACTCATTTGCAATTCCTTATAAATTCGCAGCAATAAAATAACTCGAGGTTGTACGCGTTTATAGCAAGAAGGGGAGACGGGTGTGGGGGGAAGGCTGGGAGAGGAAGATTGCGACAAGCCACGCCTACGGTGTCCGGTTTCCTTCGTCAGAACGGATAACAAACAAGATTATGCCTCGGACTGACTCGCAGGGCGATAGAATTTTAAAACCATTCATCCAACTTCAAATCATCTCATTGACAAATCCCCACCTTTGTCTAGCTAGGACAGGAATGGGACGAAACGAACGAAACCAAACTAACTTGGTCTTCTTTCGATGACGTGACCCACGCCCACGGAATATTCTTAAAGCATAAGTGAATCATTCGAAATAAGGACGAATGGAAAAAAGAGACAGGCATAAATCTTCTGAATCAAAATTCACTTGCATGTTTCGATATTCTTGTATACAAGCTGATGTAATAATGAGGAAAGCGTTGGGACTCTCAGATTGCAGACTGGTTTCCAGGAACCAAGTTATTTGCAATAATCAAGGCCAAGAAGCGCCAGTATAATTTTGTTCTGGTATTGCAAATGAGGGAAAAATTGCCGGTGGAGGTTCAGGTACGTAAATATAGGATTTGATAAGTTTGATCGTGATGTTGGTGAGATGAAATGTTATTTAACAAGAAGAATAAGAATGTTGATATCAAAGGAAGAATTGTTCCCATTCTTTTTCGCTTGAAATATTTAAGGGGGAAAAGGATGTTTCCTTTCTGTTCTAATATTATTTCTGTTCATGGCTCAAACAAGCTCAACAAAGTTCATTATATTAAGCCGAGATTAGCGAAGACCATTAATCCACATGGAGAGGCCTATACAAAGGCGAAACTAGTTGTGAGTGTCAACAAACCATATACAAGAGGCAGCCGTCTACCTTCTACCCTCATATCAATACTCCTTTGAGACTTGATGGCTAACATTAAGAATACTTACAATTAATCATATGTTAATTCGACTGAACAATACAAGCTAAATACGAGGCCTACACAACCTAGCTATAACTTAACAGTTTCCACTGATTTCTCACCTGAATTCTCCACAGATAGGTATTAGGTTTTTTTTTTTTAAAGCTTCACTCACTTGAGGAGTATATCATGCCAACGAAATGGAAAAAGGTATAAATCACAATAAAAAGTTCTTCCAAGCCCGTTAACTGCAGCAACATTCTCGAAGATAAGAATAGGGATTTGTTGGAATAAGACATCCTAAATCTCTTGTTAAACTCAAAAATACCCACAAAATGAGCGTTTATTCGTGACCGGAAAAATCTTTGGCATCTTTTACGCTGAATGCTTCTTTCTTGTCTGTATTCTTCAGCAAAAGATGATTTCCACATATTAAACACCGAAAAATTGTCAACTCACAATGCTGGAAAATAACAAGTTTACAGGTGAATGGACGTAGGTTAATTATCGGCCATTTTTGGTTTATTATTTTCAATAATAAGCCTATGTGATCGTATAGCAAAAAATTTTTATAACCCCCCCTCAAACTTTGTCATTTGACGTTTCAAAGCGTAGAATCCAAATTGCAATGTCCGTCCGCCGTTCGCCGTCCGGCCATAAAAGGCTTAGAATTGACTTAAAAATCCGTTCTTTCGCACATAGACTCCACTTGGGGTCTAGTTGGTCCTAGCTTCTCGCCAGCTCGATCGCTCCACACCCATGGGTGTTATGAGCCAAAAATAGGTGAAAAAGTGTCCCAGGGTGGCGTGGAAAACTTCCTACACTTGTATTGCTTTCGAATTTCATGTTCTTTTGAGGCATGAATATATGTTTTTTCTAGGTCATATTTGTGTGTTAATACCAATGCTTTGCCTACGCATATTTAATAACATATCCTCTCAACTTTTCGTACTTACTTAGATAATTATATTATTAAGGCAATAACTATTTGAATAGATGGAGCTCAAATCGAGAAATATAAACATCGTATATAATTATAGAAGTAAGGTTGTGGCAACTCAAAATAGGACACGCCGAGGAGTCTGGACGGCCTTATGACGTACGCAAGCAACTAAACTACGATCATACTCAATTGAAAAAATAATAAACCTTTGTGAAATAATTTGCAGCGTTTTTACAGTGTAATGATTCGCTGAAAAACTTCAATTTCGGAACGCCTGTACACTTTTAATTTTCACGTCTTAGTCACACTGTCCTTTTCTTGCTCGCATTTACAAGTACTTACTTCATACAAATTCACATTGACTGTGACTTGTCTATACGTCATAAAGTACCTTAGTTTGTTGCTTTATGAAATAGAGCCCAGGCCTCGTCAAAAAACGCACGCCGTTATAATATAGGGCGATGAGTGGGCGAGCGATCATCACGATCATGTCAAACGCCGAGACAAGCCGGACGAAGTTTACCGCGCCCTCGGGTATTTCTTGTCAGAGCAAACTGCACACGGTAAAGTAATCCAAGGTAAGCCAGCTGATTAATATTACAAACAACTTTCATTAAAAAAAGAGAGAAAAAAGGAATAAAATCAAGGAATCAACTGTCCATTTTTGAGCGTGTACGGTCTGTCTAACCGCTCGCAAAACGTCTGCAAAACTGGTATTTACATAATTTATTACACAAGATATCTAACTTACGTAATAAGGACATTTATGGGTATTCCACAAAAAATCGTTCGTTATATTATTCGAAATCAGATATAGATTTTTCTAATGTTAAAAGAATTTTTTCAGGAGAAGTTGTCACCCTATCATTTTCCTGCGCAGTTTAAAACAATACGGTTAGGTAAATCGAGAGCTTACCAACGAAAGACGAACGATTTTTGTACGGATAAATGCCTAAGGTACAGTTCCGCAGCAACGATTTGGTTGTAAGCTATAATCATCAGACAACATTAACATCACTCCTTAAGATCAGAAAATTTATTCTATAACTAATTTACAAAACAATCTTCTCTCAACATCAACTATACCACAATCGAAATCAAAATGGATACATAATTATCATATCATTTATGAAAACTGTTTGAGTAATGAGAAGTTCATTTCGTTCTGCACCCATACCGAACCCTAAGGAAATCAGTAAACTGATGTTGAGTATCTGCACTACATGCAGATACATCTGTACATGGATATGTCTTATTTTCCCCCCTGTGAAATATGTGTTTTGTGTCTGAAGTTAAAAATGTCTCAGCTCAGTCGGGTAATCAAAAAAGACCCTATCAATTTAGTCGTCTCTTAGTGTCCCAGAGAGTCTCCATATCTAATTTTAACTTCCAAGGATGAACACGAAAGATTTTAGCTCACTCAACTGATTAGGAAAGAAACAATCATTGCAATCGTCTCTTAGTGTCCCAGAGAATATTCCTATCAAATTTCAACTTCCTAAGGGTAACAGGAGAGAATTTTGCTTACTCAGCCGATCGGGAAAGAGCTAATGATTTCAATAGTTTCGTAGTGTCCCAGAGAGCCTCACCATCAAATCTCAACTTCCTAGGATGAACAGGAGACAATTCAGCTCACGCATGAGTAGGAATGTGCCAATAATTGCAATCGTCTCTTAGAGTCCCAGAGAGTCTCCCTATCAAATCTTAACTTCCTAGGGGTATCAGGAGAGAATTTAGCTCACTCAGCTGAGTAGGAATGAGCAAATCAATTCAATCGTCTCTTAATTTCAGCTTCAGAGATTAAATAAAATAGAAATCATCAACTTCAGGAGCCCATCAGCTGACTAGAGGTCATATGCATCGTCTAGTACCTACCGCTTACAAGTCCTAACTACTCAATAGTACACCTACGCTTTAGTGACATTATTAGTTCATTATGGTTCCTTGCCAATTAGTTTATAACTAGCGTAATAAATCAGCTTTCCTTGACACTCAGAGGCTAGGGATCATGAGATGTGATAAAATGAGAGCATTCCAAAAAGTGGCGAACTATTTTCCTGCTATGAAGACTAAGGGAGTTACACTTCGCTACTAACACATTGGTTGTACGTGAAAACCAATTAAAACTCGGCGCTCCGCGCCCTCGCCAGGGGGCAAGCCCCCTGGACCCCCGGTTACCTCTATTTACATACTTCGGACGAAATTATTGAAACACAGAATGTGTTTGCGTTGTCGCGCAACCAAGTGACAACCAAACAAGCGTCATTGTTTACTATTCATTTATAACATCAATTTATATAGTTATAGTATGAAACTACGAAAAAAAAATACGAAATAAATTCGTGATAAATCAAGAGCGATTTATCAAGTAAATGTCCTAAAGAGGCTACATACGAAATTACAGCTTCCTAGAGTGTAAAGTATAGAAATTAGCTTTAAAAGCCACTCATCTGATCCGGACCCTGGACATCGTCAAGTAAATGTCCTAAAGAGGCTACGATACGAAATTACAGCTTCCTAGAGTGTAAAGCATAGAAATTAGCTTTAAGAGCCACACATCTGATCCGGACCCTGAGCATCGTCAAGTAAATGTCCTAAAGAGGCTACATACGAAATTACAGCTTCCTAGAGTGTAAAGTATAGAAATTATAGCTTAAGAGCCACACATCTGATCCGGACCCTGAGCATCGTCAAGTAAATGTCCTAAAGAGGCTACATACGAAATTACAGCTTCCTAGAGTGTAAAGTATAGAAATTACCTATTCAAATTATTTAACCTCCGCTTCACAAATCAAACCGTTTTCGTAATACTCAGATCACCTGCTATGAATCAAATCATCGAAACACAAGCTCAATGAAATCATCAGAAATTAACAAGCGGTTGCAATCATGTTCACAATATCAATTATTGAGAATGATCACCTGTGTGTAAACAATTATTTATATAACCATGCTCATAACTCAGTTTGTTGGACACGCACTTCGCAGTAGTTAACATAATATTGTTGGATAAATCGAGAGCTTTCGAACGAATGGTCAACGAATTTTGTGGGATGAAAAACGACGAAGTACCATTTCCCTAGCAACGACTCGGTTGTACGTGAAAATCATCCGTCACACATTTCGTTAACCATCCCGCGTTCCATTTTCGGCTAGTTAGTCCATGGCTAAAACACATTCTGTGTTAAAAACCGTTGCATTTTATAGTAAAAAATTTCGCAGTCACGTAGGCCAGCCAGTAGACATATCTATCTCAATAGGAGCGTAACACACTAAATGTCACGTAACGGTAATTTAGACTCATTTATAGCCGAGTTATAATGCAAAAACATGTTCCATATTAATGCATACCAAGTACTGTGTCAAAATAATGTGATGCGAAAAAATTGTGATAGCCTTGAAAAACAGAGGTTTAACCATAAACCATATCTATATTAAAGTTAGGAGTGGGGGTTACTTTTAGACA
>CM061046.1:11265679-11427156 GCA_030762985.1 Adelphocoris suturalis
ACGTATATAATGAATTCTAAGCTGTCCAAAAAGAAGAGCAATGATTGAGGAGTTTACTGTTTGTATGTGAAAAGCATTAAAATATCGCTGGTATCAATATTGGGTACTTATGTATTATACCGACCACACCAAATAAGAACACTGAAATAGATATTTTATAGAAACGAACATTATATCATGAAAAACAACTCTTTAATTACAGAATTACAAAGATTATCAATTGATAACGGTTTATATTAATTAAACAATTACAAACTTACTACGATTATCAATTGTTAATGGGCTTCCTGTGATGATATAAACAAACGAAGCACGTTGCATCCAACTAGCAAGCAATCACTGGATAAGTGAGGTTATGTTGGCTATCGAATAAAATTATCGTTAATCGATTGTTCTTGTTATCACGATTAGGAGTGAACAGAAATCGATACTTTCATATCGATACTTTGGTGTGGTCGGTATAATACATAAGTACCCAATATTGCCTGGCGTCGATGTCGTCTTCTTAGCTAAAAGCAGATGGGTGAAGAATGTTCCATACCACAATTTTATTGAATAAATGGATATCCAGTCCAAGTTTGAATGGGCCTGAACATGAAACATTTTGATGAGTATTCGCAATGTTTTTACAAGCAGCGTGCATGATTTATGGTTTCTGGCAATTCGTAATGGTTCGTAATTTTCGCTACATAATGTTTGGTATAATGCGCTCAAGTGTTATCGTCAACACAATAACTGATTCCAAGGCTAATGGAAGTGTCGGCCGCTGGTTTCAACAAGTCACCGAGGGATAAAATGTGACTGGAAAACCGCAACGAGCTTGGGAGCAGAGCCAGGAGGAGCCAGATTGGTTCCTTGTTCCGCGGTCGGTCGTAATTCGCCGAGGAAAACACCCGATGTACAGCGACACTGGGTCTGGTATGTCGAAGCGAGAGCTGCGGTGGCTCGATTTGGGATACAACGGCTCCTGTCCGCAGAATTCTCGTCCTTCGATTTCACTTTCGAACGAGACCGTGTCCGTTCAAACAAAAGGAAAAGTCCTCACGACTCGTCAGACATCCAACGACTCGTTTATTGCCTATCGTTTCTCAGGCTCCCGCGAATGTTCTCCAATGAGGCGGTTGCTTAATGACAAGTTGAAAACGTAACGCTAGCAATTCGTGCCCTGTAGAGGACCTCCCTTTAGTAATAATAATAAGTATTGATAAGACACACAAGTGAATATTTGAGTTTAGTATTAGGACGAAAAACACAGAATCAATTTTACCTAACTTTTCGTAGAAAAGGGGTATCACAGCCTTCGGCACGGCGGTACTTAGGAGTGGGGATGCATTTTCTTTGCGTTTCAGAGGGTGTGGAACACATTTGAAACATTCATTTTCAGATTTCTTTATATACTATATATGGACAAAATTTCGTGCTCTTTACTCCTCCAAAACCGCTGGTCCGATTGTGGTCCAAATTTTGTGTGATGTATTATGTCGAAACTTGTGCCTCTCTGACTTTGGTAAGGATCAGCTGATCACGAGCAGTAATATCAGTCATAATGATGGCAAAATCGTGCTCAATCTTTCCTATTCACTGTAAATGTCGAAATTTGATAGGGAGCCTCTCTGGGACAACAAGTGATGAGCAAAGTGAGGAGCGCCATTCCGATCAGCTGAGCGAGCTAAAATCTCTCCACCGTAGGACGTTGAAAATGACAGGGAGCCTCTTTGGGATATTAAGACACGATTGAAATGACGGGCTCCACCCAGAGCTCCAGCTAACCGGTTCTGCTTACGTAAACTGCGTGAGTGTTTTTCTCTTTTTTTTTAGCAAGCCCTTTAGTTGAATGCTGAGAAGTTAATAATGAACGAATTTATTCTCGTTACACTGTCCATTAGACTTCATTGACGAACGTCATCAAAACTTTGAGTGATCTCCCAGAAATTTAATTACCTACAGGTAGTGATGTTGGTATTTTTTTGGTTTATCATTTTTAATAATGAACCTTTGAAATCGACCGTGAATAAAAGATAAAAAACTGTCTGTCCGCAGTTCAGAGCTTTTCTTCAAAACTACTGGACCAAATATGATGAAATTTGGCTGAAAAATCAAAAACTGGCCGGGGAAGTGCCAGTAACATTGGCATCAATTGAGATCAACCCTAAAGGGTAGTACTTAAGGGCTGAAACATTGAAAAATCGAGATCTCGAAAACTTTGAGGTAACATTGTTGGTATACATATAAGGTAACTTTTGGTTGTCATACATATATTTTCCCAACGAATCGAATGAAATCATCTGGAAAGCTGTACGGTTTTTCGTTCTCTCACTACGAGATATAATGGAGCAAACTAAGTTGCATCAATGACCGCTAGATAGTGTTAGGGTAGCAGCAAGCGAGACGCATTAACGTGGCATACGCTTCACCGCCTCGGTTTTGCCAATTCGTGGCATTGCATCAGCTCGTGAAAGTAAAGTTTGGGTGTGTTACGTAATTTTATTAATATCTCTTCAGTAGGCGTTTACACCTATGCAGACACATTCGATACCTAACTAATGATTAGTTTAATAATATAGACAGGTGTTCTGCATGGAAGAGCAATAAAATACAGAAATAACAAACCTCTGTGTAATAATTTGCAGCGTTTTTATTTATTTGACAACCACTGTTTAATAGCGGATCATTATTTATAACAAGATTTTTTTATACATAAAATTAATAGCTAACCAATTATCAAGATTAAAATTACTCAAATTTATAAACCATTTAGCACAAATATGAAGCCGATAGTTTAAGTTCGCTCATTCGATGATGCTGCATGACTGGAACTTCTTATTAAATTCTCTTGAGTTACTAAATCGTAAAAGTTTCACCTCTTAGGGATGATTGAAAAGTGATACCCTCTCGATATATTCCCTGATGTCATCTTTCCTCGATTATTATGATATAAAGGGGGCTCCGAACTAACAAGTTCCGCCGCTAGGAGTGGTAGGGGGCGGAGGGCCTAAGGAACTTGGTGGTTGACATGACTTCCCCCTTATTGATATCTTGCGCCACCCCTTTTCGCTATACAATTCGTTCCCCTCACCATCAATTTCACCAATACTGGTCAAAAATGAGAGTTATATAATTAATTAATAAATTATTATACCTAATAAAAAACACATGAACAAACAAAAAACCGACAAAACAACTTGTGTCCGTCACGACCGCCCTTATAGGCAACAATAGAATAGCAAATCAGTAAGGATTGTTTACGTGCTGCGCTCTATCTCGAGCTTCTCATGTTCGGGGCTCCATTGCAATCTGGTCATGAACTAAACACAAAATCCTCATGATACCAATGATACAGGCCTACAGAGAGATGGATCGCTAAATGAGGCAATGACAACAACACTGTACTTCAATAACCCTTCAGTGATCTGATATATATATATATATATATATATATATATATATATATAATATATAGCATTTCCCAATTGAGTTAAACTTTTTCCATTTAGGTTAGTCCTTTTCCATTTAGTTTAGTCCTTTTCCATTTAGGTTTAGTCCTTTCCATTTGGTTTAAACCTTTCCATTTAGGTTTAGACCTTTTCCATTAGATTTAAACCTTTCCATTTAGATAAACCATTTCCACTTAGATTTAAACCTTTTCCATTTGGATTTAAACCTTTTCATTTGGATTTAAACTCCATCAAAACGTCAGTAGTTAGCCCCATCATAGTAAGTAAGTGCCTATCTACTAAAATTTCATTAGGCTAGAAGTAAAAAAAAAGGAAACGGATAGTTTTAACTTAATTTATAACTTCCGTTCATGAGAATTCTTGTGTTCAAAAAACATTTGTTCATTATTATATTATATACATTTCTGTGCATAAAAAAACACTTGCATGATTTAATTTCAAGTTGTGGCATAATAACGTCGGTAGAGGTAAAAGTACCGAAGAGGTAAATTCATATTGTGCAAAAATCAAATTAAAATTTCAAAGTTAGTTTGGTAATATGATTATTTTCTTAGGTTGGATACATAGTTTGATGATATTGATCACCAATAATAACAACAGTTAAATAATCATAATATTCTCCATTTGATTTTCCCACGTGTTGAATTTGTGACTTGGGTACTTTTACCTCTAACTCCACGATAATTTCCTGAGTTTAAATCCAAATGGAAAAGTTTAAATCCAAATGGAAAAGGTTAAATCTAAGTGGAAATGTTTAATCTAAATGGAAAAGGTTAAATCTAAATGGAAAAGGTCTAAACCTAAATGGAAAAGGTTAAACCAAAATGAAAAGGACTAAACCTAAATGGAAAAGGACTAAACCTAAATGAAAAGGACTAAACCTAAATGGAAAAAGTTTAACTCAATTGGGAAATGCTATATATAATATATATATATATATATATATATATAATATATATATATATAGTTCGCTGATCTGGATAAAACATTAATGTTCCATGATATAACCGTGATTATGGAGTTTGACGACGATGGATGTTAAATGGAGGATACTTAGAAACCACACTGTACGCCGATTTCACTTACGCGCTGTACATAATTCTTGCGGCCGGTATAATCCAGTGGTATCAAACGTATTGAACGACGGTAGGAATTATTCGAACGTGGCAAGCGGCAAATTAACCGTGAAATCAGCTGCGAGCCACTAACCGCTCTGAAGGTATTGCACATGCTGTAACCGAGATTGAGCGCAACATCTCCCTGCTAAGGCCACGGGATGCCCCCCGTCATTCATGGCAATTGGATTGTTTTCGCACATGAAACTCTCTCGAAAGCCTTCGCGCTACCTATTCATATCGTCAAATTTAGACAGGAGCAAAAGTTCAGTCATGCAGCATAACCGTATGAGCGAATTTTTGTAGATTATCTACAATATTATATTATGTTACATTTTTTGAAATTTGAGCACTTTCAGGGCGAAAAATAGTTAACTACCGACAATGTGGCAAATAAACTCGTACTAAATAATATTCTACAATTCAAAACAGATATCTGATTTTTAGCAAATTTTCAGATTTTTAATAGATTTTTCAGCAAATATTAAGTTTTATTTTTTTGCATATATACTAGCATTCTAATTCGTTGTTGATTAACTTTTATTGACTTTAATTTTTACTGACTAGAAGTTTGCTGAAAAAATAAAATTTTAACAATTTTAAGCTGTTTTAAACCATTATTAGTGATTTTTTAGCACATTTTTAAATGCTACCAATTCAATGTGCTTGGAAAGTGTAGGCAACGGACTCATCCTTTCGGTTGGAAAGCTTTCTTTTTTTGGCGCAAGAACGGAATTTTATCTCAATTGTAAGGAAAGTTATCGTCTGGAATGACGCAAACACACACACACACGCACGCATGCGCACTCCCACACGCACGCACGCACGCACGCACACACACACACACACACACACACACACACACACGCGCGCGCGAAAAAGCGCAGACAAATGGCTGTGTGGGTTTTTCTCATTGTGTCGGGGGTCATGAAGTCCTTCTGCAGTCTAAACCACATATTCCTTTAACGTTACGAACAACGGAAATGTTGTTCAGTATGGCCTAAAACGTGAAATGTCTGCAAATTCTGACTTCAGAAGAAATTAAAAAAAAAAAAAAAAAAAAAAAATGATCTCCCGAAAGTGAAAACAATGTTGCATATATGTAGACTCGGAAGCCACAATAACCCGTAGTAATCAAGGCGTATGACGAGATTTTTCTTTAGATTATAAATGCATTTTGTAAACACAGCAAAATTTCAGATCAAACTAGTATTCAAGAGCCGTAAGAACGACAGGTTCAGGTCCTGAATCTGGCGATCTCATGGCTTTTGAATTTTAGCACTGAATACGAGTATCAGGCTAATGAATATGTTATTTAGAGTAGTCTGCACTAAAATCAACATCGGTCTACTTGATATGTTTGTCTTGATTCGTCGGATTCAGAAGAAGAAGGAAATATATGCTAAGCACGATCTACGCAAGAGGAGGATGCTCTAGGGAATGAACACTCATTTTTTGTCATATGGATGTCAGTAGACGCCTTTTAGTGAAGTGAGGTGGAGGACGCCATTCAACTATCCACGTTTTCTACTAGGTAATAAAATAAACGCGTTGGATAGTTCTGAACCTCAGAAGTCAACTTTTGAAATTGACATTTCGGGTATTTGACGCATGTTTTGAGCTTTTCATACATACGATAGTTTACTACTAATGTAAAAGACATTGCCCCTGGAAAGATTTATCAGGGACAATGCATATACGACAAAAATCTCGAAAATGAAATTTTTCTACACACGATTGTTTACCACTGGGGTACAGACTTGAACCGAAAGATAAAAAGGTTGGGACCGGCTTTCAATCTAAAACAAAACACTTGAGATACTTGAGTAATACAGAAGATAAAACTCCGAAAATCTCTACACACGACTTGGTACTTTATCTGGCTCAAAAAATAACGTGATCCACCTTTAAAGCAATGTTCGGCCGTGACAAAATAATCTTATGACGTGACAAATTGTCAGTATCTCGATTTTTGCGAGATAGGGGAAACGCTAAAGCAACAGGGTTCATTGGCCACTTTCGGGTTCAAATCACGTCCGCGCTCCGCCCAGGATCGGTTGACCTCCTGCTGGTCATTTGATCATGCCGGGTCAGCACGATTCTTCAAAGAACTCCGTGAAAGACGAATTTAGAGTCGCGAAACAGAGTATAATGTTACAGCCAGCAAGTGTGAAGCGTGTAAAGCCAGTAAAGGCTGGAATGGTCACTGAACTTAGGGTATGGAAGGTTCAAAATTTGAAAGTGGCCAATTTAGAAGTCTTGTTCTTCCCGTACGATTTCCCCCGTTAACGCGTAGAGCAGCGTCTAGACAAGCAACTGCAGATGCTATAGCTCTTCGCGTATTTCTACACGTATTTTCACACGTATATACACGACTAACCAACGCTATCGTCACGCTAAAGTCTTTCAGTATTTCAAAGTCAACGATTCTCTTGAATTTGAGATCGATTTGAAGAACTTTGGATCATTTTATCACAATAGCTCATGATCCCTAAGCCTCTGTAGTGTCAAGGAAAGCTGATTTATTACGCTAAGTTATAAACTAATATTGCCAAGTAACCATAATGAACTAATAATGTGTAAAATTAATAATTATTAAATTATCTGACTGTAGAAACGTAAGTCTACCGTCCGTTTTTTTTTTTTTTTGCACCAGGAAGGTTTACCAGTAATTAGCGAGTTTTACTTAATATTTGAAAAAATGATTGATAGACGTTTACATGTTTGGTCTTAAGGTCCTTGGTACATCGTAAAATCAGGTACTCACCTAGAAAAAGAAAAAAAATCAGTTAGTGAAATGCTTACTCGTACTGCTGAATCTAATGTAAAGAAATATGAATATATTAAGACGTAGACGTAAAATTAGTCATGGGTTTTAAAAAGAATGATTTTATATTGCTATTATGAACTCTTGTTAGATGATAAATTACAGAATAATTCGAAATTACCATCTTTTATTCTCCGGGACCAGTCATCGACGGAAGTACGCACTTCTTAAGAGAAATTGTAGAAATTTTGTAGAAAAAGAAGTAGATTGTGAACAAGATTTTTAGATCGAAATATCAGATTTTTCTTCTCTCTATTTCTTTGTAAAAAAAAAAAAAAAAAAATATATATATATATATATTATATATATATATATATATATATATATATATATATATATATATATACGTCGCATTCGTTTTGATAACATACATTTTTTACTGATCTCCAGGCTTCAGACATATCATGTCAAAACGGGCTGCATTTCTGGATTCAGCACGTAAATTATGATGAAATAGGTCTAAACTCTATTACTTCTTGACCAGTGTTATCGATGCGTCACAAACCAGGTTCTAGATTGTTGAAAATTTTACTGTATCTGAGTACGCTGAAGTACCTCTCTTATATTTCACCATGATGTACCTACCTACCTCTGAGCATCTAAAGTGCTGTTTGATCTTCGCCCGGCCACTCAACCACACATAAGATATTGTCTTCGCCTCCATAACTGCGCTATGAAATCCCTTATTGATAACTCCTCGATGTTACTTGTAGGAACCCTTTCAAGTGTATCCGTCCTCCCATAGTCGCTGTATAATGTACTCTATTCTTTATATCATGTTCTCCAGACAATGAAGCCGTCGCATTCGTTTTGATAACATACATTTTTTACTGATCTCCAGGCTTCAGACTTATCATGTCAAAACGGGCTGCATTTCTGGATTCAGCACGTAAATTATGATGAAACAGGTCTAAACTCTATTACTTCTTGACCAGTGTTATCGATGCGTCACAAACTAGGTTTTAGATTGTTGAAAACGTTGCTGCATTTGAGTACGCTGAAGTACCTCTCTTATATTTCACCGTGATGTACCTACCTACCTCTGAGCATCTAAAGTGCTGTTTGATCTTCGCCCGGCCACTCGACCACACATAAGATATTGTCTTCGCCTCCATAACTGCGCTATGATATCCCTTATTGACGACTTCTCGATGTTACTTGTAGGAACCCTTTCAAGTGTACTCGTCCTCCCATAGTCGCTGTATCATGTTCTTTATAACGTCCGCCGCGTTCCAGGAGCCCTCCGTCCTCCTTTTTTATTACGACCCCATCTCTCTCGCGGGCCCTTTCATTTGGCGGCGGTCTCCAGCCCACCGTACCCTCTCCATATTCTTGTTTAACCTTGTAATCAATTTCCCCTCATCTGACACTTTATTTTTTTCCACCCTTCTCGGCTAAATAATGTGCCTTACCCCCTTAGACCTACAATATTCCGCCTCGTAAAAGAATGACATTAATATTCCCTTTATACACATACGGTAATGCGTAACCACTTTCAAACATTTCTTTTTATACTTTACTACCTGCTATCATTATCGATCAACGAATAGCCCTTCTTTCGCCCTTTGTAGTTACCACATATTCCAACATAAATCATCATGCAACATCATTCTTCCCATGGAATGGGCGTATACGAGCCAATATGCCCCCATTGATAACATCGCTATTCAAAGCAGAACACGATATCACGAGCTCCCCCTCGCTTTTCATCTTCCTACTATTGCGTAAACACTTTTCCAATATTACCTAGTTATCCCAATATTACACAAGCTCTGTTACAAGGAAAAATGCTTAAGATGTAAGGTTAGTAATGGATTTTAGAAAGACTGATTGTATTTTGATATTATGAACTCTTATAAGTTGATAAATTATAGGATAATTCGAAATTACCGCCTTTAGCCTACAAACATCCTTTTACTCTCCAGGGCCATTCATCTGTAGAAATTGGCATTTCCTAAGAGAAATTTGCAAAAATGAAAAACAGAAAAATATGCAAAAATGGGCATAATGTCGTTTTTACTTGGGTCAAACATAAACTGTTTTAATTTTCATCAAACATAATTTGCCATTTTACCGAATTTTTGTAGAAATCTAAGCTATTGCAATGGATCAAAAAATTTTAAAATCCAAATTTTTGAAAATGTTCTTCATTGAAAGCCGTTTTGAGGCATTCTGAAACGAATCCTAGGCTTTATCTCTCTTCTCTCTCTTCTTCTTTTTCCTTTCTTTCTTTATATATATATATATATATATATATATATATATATATATATATATATCATCGGCTCAATGTATGAAATATGAGCCGTATTTCGGACCGTCGGATTCAGTTTTCATTTGATTTGTGGAATCTAGGTGTCTTAAAACGTAAAACACCAAATTTTGGGGGATAGATACTTTTGTGTCGGTCGATTACGAAGGTCCAAATGGTAGAGGAAAACCTGACAAATTTTCTGCCCCCGGCAAAGATTGAAGCGTTGTTGTAATGATGAAATGTTGAAAAACATCCAAAATTCAATGTTTTTCTGCAGAAAAATTATTTTATTTCAGAAGGCTGCATGTCGATAAAAAGGTAGGCAGGCGAATTCCTCACGTTTCGGGGCCTGGAGCGTATGTTTTGAGGTTGAGAATATAGTGGCTTCAGTTAATTATATTACCGATATCTCAAAACTAGACAACTATATTTTTACACTACCACTGACACTAAAGAAATGATGAACACAGATAACAACATTATAATGAAAATAGAGTACCATTCAACCAAAATAATAAGCATATGACTACTCTTAAATCATAACAGGACTCCGAGTGTGAAGAGCCCAAACAATATGAGTACTATACTATAAGTAAATAGATACAGTATATTTGTACCAAGACATGTACTAGTTTGTAAACAGAATGTTACAAATCAGCTTGACGGGCATGGCGAGTAGCAGTAAATACTGAAAGCCACTATATTACCCAAACGAATTCCTCACCTGACCTTAGATTTTCGATTTCAAGTACTGTCCAGGTGGGATGCGTCGAAAAAGTTTCGCAAAAGGTTGCTTCTCTCAATGGCAAAGCCGTGACAAAAGGTCGGTGATTTGGATCGACCGATGGCCCGACCGCCGAGCCCCGATTAAGCGCTCACAATTACAACACAAAGAGCAGCTACACGACCCTTGACGAGATGCTGAATCAGTTTGTTGCCCCAGACTTACTACAGGACGAGAGAAAAGGGAATAAGAATTGATTCGAAACCTTGGGGGCCTCGGTCTTAAACTTGCAACAAAGGAGTTAGACACGGTTGTTAGAATCTGCTTGGGCACCTCGTTTACCTTGGGATTTCAACATAAATCACCGATTGAAGAGTTTCAATTTTGCATCATTCAAGCGTGTAAACTGCTCGGTACGGGATGGCGAATTTCAATCCTCATAAACTGACAGTGGACTGAATAGCTTTATAGGTGGTTTAGTGAAGAATATCTTCTTTGAGTGGAATATGGGTGCGGAATGGATGCTGAAGACGTTCACTGATTCGAAGGTTGAATGAAAGAGCATAATTATAGCTTATTTACAGCTAAAGAAGAAATTAAACTTCGATGATCGGCCTGGATCTTGACAGATCAATCAACAATGGAAATTATCCTTTAGCCTGGTAAGCAATCCTCGATAGAGGTAGATAGAGCAATAGAGGCTTGATAGAGAAATCCTCAAATTGTACAGGAAGTCACCCCTCCATTTTCCTCCTTGTTTTCAAGTCCGCCATACTTTTCTATACACAGCATTTTCTTTGGTTTTCGACAATTATTGCGGTGCAGAATGGATGCTGAAGACGTTCACTGATTCGAAGGTTGAATGAAAGAGCATAATTATAGCTTATTTACAGCTAAAGAAGAAATTAAACCTCAAAGGTCGGCCTGGATCTTGATAGATCAATCAAAAATGGAAATTATCCTCTATCCTAGCAAGCAATCCTCGATAGAGGCAGATAGAGCAATAGAGGCTTGATAGAGCAATCCTCATATTGTATAGGAAGTCACCCCTCCATTTTCCGTCTTGTTTTCATGTCCGTCATACTCTTCCACAAACAGTATTTTCTTTGGTTTTTGAAAATTATTGCGGTGGTGGAGCGTCGTGTTCTCCCTACGTAAGCCCTATCAACATTGTAGGACCTTCGAATTCAGTATTGTCATTATCCTCGTTGAAAATAATAGCTATTGCCATCGTAATCTACAGTGAGGATGTGCGTTAGTAGGCTCAATTAACTAAATACCGGCGTCATTATCAAAGAATACTACTAAAATGGTGAAGTAATTGGAGTAGGACGAGTGGTAATATACGAAGGCAAAGTATAACGACCTCTATCTACTTGAGTGTCCTTGGCGTAAGGGCTTTACTTAAGGGGGTTCTTCAAACTATCGAGATGGGTTCAACAGCCGCCTGAGCACTTTCACAGCTGAGTGTTTCCACTATCCACGCGACAATAGACAAAGTTCCTCTGCGCATCTCCTGGAATGATGCGCCTTGTGGCTTTGTTTCAACGCACCGCTAAGAGTAATTTCTTGGCAGGTAAAACGGATGGTCCATTGTAGCGAGGCGGGGTCCCATTGTGGGCGAACTTGTCGCGCGGAGACCGGAGGTTCGGCGTGAAAAGGAATTAATTAATAGTTGTCATTAGAGCCGCGGAATGTCAATTGTCGGAGAGTCAGTCGGCCCTATCTCAACCCCCGACAGGGTTGAGCCATTCCGTCGACAAAGAAGACGTCATTTGGTTGGGAAGATTACAAAGGAAAACGATAGTGATCGTAAAGCTCCGTCGACTGACAGCAACCCTTTCGGAATAATGACAAATACTCCCGTCAGAACCAGTCGGGTTCGAAATATTAATAGGAGCTGGTAATTCGAAACAACAGTTCAGATTTCTAGATATGAGTTGCACAAAAAATGCTATCAGATCTTAATAACAGGTAGAGATATCCCATCAATAACCTAGAACAAAAATGTTCGGCATACTACAAGAGTTTTCGTTTGTCGTTTTATTTACCGCCAAATCAGACCTATAGGAAGAGAACAATCCCTATATAATTATAAAGGAGAAAATTAGTTCGTTTGTCGGCATTAAACGTCCAAACGGTTGTATGATTTCTATGCGGGTGGGCGCATATTGACGAGCAAGTTCCAGGATGGTTTTAGGCTATATTACAATCCTCTAGACTCACTCCTTACAAAAAAAAAGACACAAAACACAAATATAATATAATATATATATATATATAAATATATATATATATATATATATATATATATATATATATATATATATATTATTTTGAGGTATTACAGAAGGTTGGAAAAGATAGGAAACACTTAAATAAACTTACAAAATTGAGAGAATATTTCGCTGTGTCAGCGTCGTCAGCTCTAGTTCTTCTTCACTAGAGCTGACGACGCTGACAAGCAAATATTCTCTCAATTTGTAAGTTTATAAGTGTTTCCTATTTTTCCAACCTTCTGTAATACCTCAAAATAAATTACACGAGAGTGTTTCATTTTTCATCAAAACTATATATATATAGGTATATATACAAAGTTTTCGAGATTCGATGTTTAAATATTTCAATCCTTAAATTTTACGAGTAAGGGTTGATCGAAAGTAATGCCGAGATTAATGGCACATCCTCGGCTGATGCGTGATTTTTGACCCAGATTTCATAAACTTTGGTCCACTAGTTTCAGAGAAAACCCCTATATATACCCTAAATACCGCGACATCGGCACAATTTTTTTATTTCAATCCCAATAAAAAGTAAGCGTGCGGTCTACATCTTCCAGTGTGCGAGAAAGCAAGAAATTCAATAAAAACCATTCTGTACATATGAACTGAGAAAACAGGCAACATTTTGGCAATTTCGTTGAACTTCGATATTTTGTATATTTGGATGTTAGGTCCTTATATATTTTTAGAGAAAGAAATATGATTTTCAATATTACTCATTACCATTGAAGACAAGAAAAAATGTTCATTGTTTCCGGATTTCTCATCTTTGGTGCGATTTTTCTGTTTGATGATAAGAAATATAGTTACGTATATACCTTGATGGCGATTTAAGAAAAAGCTCCGAATTGCTCCAAGACATGAGCCTCAAAATTCATTAGTAAGAGTGTTATATCAGAGAAAAAGGCAATAATCTCATCCGAAGACGTCCGACCCCGATCTAGTTCCGTTTGAACGGGTGTGTTATCAAGGTGGCTCGCGTTTACCGGAATTATGTCTATTCGTCGTTTTTCGTTGGAGGAACCCACCTTAAACGTAACCGAAGCCAGGAAGACATACATACGGACAGATTGACGGTCATTATCGAAAAAATAACTGCAAATCTGGATTCTACGCCCTGAACCTTAAAACCCTATTCTGATACAGATGCTGTCAATGCTACTGGCCTTAAATTCGATTTCCGCGGTTTTAATGCAATCGCCCCGCTTTGCGTCGGACGGAGTAAGGAAGGATTTTTTAAATTCGATTTTTGGAATCTACGTTTCTTGAAACGTAAACCAAAAAACTTTGAGAGAGAGAGAGAGAGAGAGAGAGAGAGAGAGAGAGAAAAAAAACTTTTTTTTTCATTTTTCGTTCGATTACAAAGGTTTATTACTGAAGATGATTAAAAAAAAAAAAAATTGATAAATAGAGAAAGTAGAATGTAACAAGGTGAGGGTTCTTATAATTCCGTTGTTCGATTGAAAATTCTAGAGAACTCATCTTCCTAAGAACTTCGGAAGAACTTCGTGATTAAAACTGTACTCAACAAAAACCCTGATCCCGTATGTCGACGGCAAACGAGCAGAAAGGACAGAGGTAATCCGAGCTCCTTTCTTTCGCGGTGTTGTCTCGATTCAGAGCGAAACGAACGAACAAAAAACGCAGCAGTTGAGGGAGCGACTGAATGTAGGGCAATGCAATGGTAAACGAGAAAACGATTCATCCCTTCGAGCGAGCACTCAGATATGAGAAATCAAGCTGAACTACTAAAACATGACTTATGCAGTGGAGAAGTTGAGATAAAGTCGAGGTTATTAAGATTTTTTAGAGCTACTGACAGTTTCAAGGCAATCATGTGCGCGTCAGGCTTCAGTTGTTTGTTTATCATCCCCTGTTCCTAATATGGGTACAATAGGCGGTAAACTAAAATACTAGTGTTCTTTTTTTTTAATAACGTAGTTCAAGCACACACAGAACCAGCCTTCTAGTCAAACATCTAGTCTACCTTCATCAAACATCCACTAGAGCGTACTGGCGTCCTTTCAACACTCATTCCCACGCGAGAAATCCGACTTGTGATAGGTATGTAGGGTGTCACACATAATATAAGAAACCAAAGAAATTAAAACAAAAGAATTCATTCTAGACAAGAAGTTAAATGTCAACTCAAATTCGAAGATTAATAAGATCTAGACTTCAGATGTAGGCATAGTAAAGAAACAATTATTTATTGAACGTAGAGGAATTACTTCTAAGAATTCTTTAGTTGGCTAAATTGATTATCCACTATCCAGTCCTTTGATCTCTTCATCGTTTATGTTTGGTCTCGTATAAGCCTAACTGAAGTGCTACCAAACCCAAGCTCTGCATTCTCCATCTTCTTCTTGTGTTTCTAATACATGCTGGATGCACGTATACAGCATTGTGATGCGGACTTTAACCATCCTCGAACTACGTCTGAGGCGATTATACGTCTGTAAGCGCTCACCCAATACTTTTACGAAGGCATTCATCTGAGGAGCACATAGTCCATCGATGTAGGTGTAGTCTCCTATCCTATTTAAGTATCTCAACATGCAATTGAAGAAATGGTAAGAGCATGATCACGTTTTTAGAAAAAATTCAAATAGACACTGCATAGGTACATAACAAAATGCAGTGAGGCATTAACATTATTAAAATTCATTCAAATTATTATTTTCCATAAAATTTAAGAATTGAAACATTCTTTGGAGTGCTCTCACAAAACAATGCATGAAACGTCACTTTTCTGACAAGAACAGGAGACAGGCCAACTTCTTCTTGGTTTTCCGACTTCAGGAACTCTTGAGGAAGCTTACCAAAGACACAACTTGTAGAAAAACGAAGGCAGGTTGGTAGGTTCTAAAAGAGGTGGCATCTACAGATGACATTTGGTGTTGGCGGGTTAGTAGGTGTTATTTAATTTGTCTGTTTTCTGATATGAAATACATCGGTGAGAGGTTTTCAAAAACATAAGTGATAATGTGTGTATCTTACGGCAGGAAGTGATTGATACGTTTTTCTTTCTGCTGAAGGAAAAACGCCATGATCTGTCGTGACGTTACGCGTAAACCTTTCCTTTCTTCTCACGTTATAGGACAAAACCAGCTGCGATTTTGAGCTGGAAAACATAACTGGGGGGTTTCAGATACGCGGAATTCCCATTTAAGGTCAAATGTCTTGAAGGCTCCTGTCGTATTCCAAGTAAATCATGCGAATTACGGAAACAAAAGCCAAATTCTAGCAAAACAATGAGAGATTCTGAAACTAGACAATCCCAGGTCTCAGAATAACTCACATGTTTTGATTTTGCTCAAATTTTCCTTTTTCAAGAAGCAAAAACACACTCACCTTGTGTGAACTCTGTGAACAGTTCAGTGACGGAAAGTGTCAGTAAACGCACTGTGTGAACTCTGCTCACCACTTTAGCTTTCTTCTAGACATCTAACATGATGCTAACCTGTTTTCCACATAATTCACAATGCCTATTTTTAGATAACACTATGATTTTTTAAGGTGGCAAGCCATATTTGGCGCCTCCACCTTATGAAATCCGACAAACCGAAACATCATTTTAGTTTCTCATCACAGAAGCAGTATAGACGACGAGACCTTCTCGAACGATCAAGTTTGTCCCCCACCCCGGCAACTACTTGGAACCGTTCCCTACAAGAAGAACTATGAGTTCTTGAATCAATTCTCACAAGTGGAATGCACATGAATTCGCACAAATAGATCAGAATGCTGTGTATAGGTTGGTGGTCTGGATGCTCGCAAGCTCGCATCTCAAAATTACATAACATCAAGTAGTCAATCCCTTAGTAAAAATACAGATCAGTTGGACATGTAGGTCCGAATGATGCGTGATAATCTAAGTCGAAACAGGTTGAACGGAATTGAAGAACTCACAGTTCTTCTTGTAGGGAACGGTTCCAAGTAGCTGCCGAGGTGGGGGACAAACTTGATCGTTCGAGAAGGTCTCGTGTATAGACGTATCTACACAATACCAATATTCGAATACGTTGGACTTTTGATGATGCACTCCCCGTAACTTGACAGGGACTTGAAGTCAAATCGTCACATCGCTCTTCGAGAATGAGAAATTAGAAAAAATATCTAATCGTAGTGGAAGCAATGACAAATGTTCTATATGTCCACAAGGCTTCTATATTCCGCCTTTCTACTCAGTCACGCTGTCATGGAGATAGTCCAGAGTTGACACGTCTCTTATGATGACGACAGCCCTTTATGAATCCCTGTATTGGTTATTACTGCATATATAATTGAAAAGCTTCGCACGTGACTGTGAGTGGGCCACATCCGCTTCTGTGTCAACGCTCCAACGATTATCGTAGGAGGTTATGATTCACAGCTTTTCAACTGTATGCTAAGCGCCGTATCGTGATTGGATATCCGTGATAAATTACACATTCACAGAATCGCGAGGTAGTTGTTCGATCGCCTTCAATGGACGTAAAATAAACTTCGATCTCAGCAAGGGGGTCGAGGCCGTGTCATGTCCTCAAGGCAGGGCCCGGCTTAGAAAAGGGATTTGAATACGAGATGAGCTCGAGTCGGGAGTAAGAAATTAATTATTCGTTATTCATTGGCCGAGCTGGACTTATTCATGAGATGAAATCAGGAATCACTCGTAGGTTGAAGAACGTTGATTGTCTTTGATGAGTGTATTTTATTATACCTTGTTTGTTACCGGAGGTATAAAAACATCTTTGGGCCGAAAAAAAATTGATTCGGGTTGTGTTAATAGCGTCAGTTAGTCTTTTAAGCAATAAAAACAAACGGAATGAGAGGGAGAGAGGTGTCTGTAGGTATGAGAAGTCATAACAAATAGCCGGAGGGGACTCCTGTATAAGGGTCGAGGACGTGAGAAGAAACGACAGTATGTGAGGTAGCGGAGAGAGTTCATGCCGATAAAATAATTACTTTCTACCTCTATGAATCTTGCCAGATGAAAGTTGAAACTGTTCAATCACAGGTCGTATTGCGTCGTTTAACGGAAAAAAAGAAAGGCTGGAAAAAAAAAAAAAATTTATACGGAGTCCGTCATGAGGTGATTGGTTAGAACGAAGAACGCCGAGCCTCCCCTCTTGTTAGCCGACAACAACGCGGCTCATTCATGGATCTCCTGTGATACATTGCGTGCACGTCATCCGATAACGCATCCGAAAGAACAGAACTTTCACTCGACGGTAAATAAACACATCCCAAACCCCGGGACAGGTGCACAAAAATACTCGGTCGTGAATCAAGCGAAAGAATCGCCTTATACGGTTCGGAATGAATATAAATCCGAAATACAAAACTGAAAGCGGTCGGAGTATAGAGAAAACGACGGGCTTCCGCCAGCTGATTTATTGGTTTTTGGGCTGTGGTTTCCCAGCGTTACATAGACAACAACCACTACTACATGGTTTCTAAGGGACAACATACCTTTACTGAATAAAATGTAATGTACTGTGTCCCCATGCACAAGATCTCTCCTCTATCCAACGTAGATTATATCTCAATTATAAATTTATTTATGGAATTTCATATTATATAAATCTGGTAGGACGCAACGTGCACCTCAGAAAGCCGATTCTCAGGCATGTTTACTGCATTAAAATTTCTTATATTTTTTTGTTGTTGGCCACATTTTTCAATTTATTGGAAAATATCTTAGTTACGTGAGCTTGAACCAAGTTTTCAACATATTTTATTTTAGGGGAAAAAAGCGCTATTGTAATCATTATGTCCGTTTATGTACATGCATGTTATCGCCTAAAATCGACAACGGCTGGACCAAATTTGACGGGATGGGTAATTCAAAATAAAGAGGCTGCAAAAATTGTCATTGATAATTATCAATGACGATTTTTGCAGCGTGAGCTTCCGTGATTCCGAAAATCTAATTTTAACAACAATGTTTATGCTATTCAACCTACGAAGCTGAAATTTGGAACGAAACCTCTTTGATTTGATACATGTAGGGTAGAAATTTATCTCGCCCATATATATATATATATATATATATATATATAATTAATATATATATATATATATATATATTTTTTTTTTTTTTTCAATACAAAGGTAATATATTTTTTCATGGAAAAAAGGTTTAATTTCCGTGTGATGCAATTTATTTTTTTTTTAGTTAGAAAACAAATACTCCCGTATCAACTTCGTATTTTTGTCTCACTTCATGATTCGACATGATATTTGACTAAGTGACATCTTACCAAAATTTATTTTTCAGCAATTCATCAAAAGTAGTCGTCATTGTTGGCGATGTTGTGAATTTAATTTAAATTCGGCCGAATAGTAGGAAAGTGCAACGAAATATTTAGTAGCTTCTTTCTCGAAAAAGTATAAACCCTTTTGAGGTTACTTACATTTTAATCAAGACTTTAAACACTTTTTACGGATTATTTCTTCATAAAAACTCTTATTTGCTGAAATGAAACGTCAATAATATCGGTTCGCTGAAATTTTGCTGAAAGATCTCTTACATTTCCGTACATAGCTAGGTATACAGGCCTTTTAAGAAATGAACTATACCTTCACAAAAATTACTTTTGAATAATGAATCAGAATTTAAATTTTACATAACTACAATAAATAACCAATGCCGTCAATTATTTTATTTCAAACAACTCATCATGTGAGTTGCATCCTCTACATCATCATTTATGCAAAACATTTTATCAGATACCTTTTTTTCTCGGTTTACTAAAAGGTTTTTTTCACCCAAGGTTGCCAGGGAAATGTCAAGGTATTTGATCCCACAAGAATCCCTTAGACAGAAAAAACGTCCCTCATTAAAATGCCCGCTATTAACTGCAAGAAGTGCTGAGGAAGGCAATTTCATGACTCCACCCTTTTGAAATAAAACTTAAAACGACTCGATTGAGTTCGTGATACGTGTTGATATCTCCCTATCAGACTCCATTATTATGAAATATCGGAAACTAGCTGGTTCACCCGTGCGTTGCACAGGTTGACTTGAATATACGCAACCCCTCCCCCCCTCTCACCCATCACATTTTGGGACATCCCTTGTAACGCGGATACAATTTAGAATTTAGCGGTCTCTCTGTGAGCCATCTCCAAATTATTCCAATGAAGATCGGCCAATTATTATCAATCAATAAGACACCAACACGCACGGGATTGGTATGGACTCTTCTCGTCTTGGTGAAAATATGGTTATTCTACGTTTGTCTCTTGATGACTTTTGATTTCTTTCTAATATTTTGTAAAACTGTGTTTGGGTAAAATAAAATAAAATGTGCGTTTCAAGTTTATCTACACAAGTGTTTCGTGACGTACCTAATTACTAAAGAACTTTGGAGTACTGAACCCTATGTATCTGATTCGAAAAAGCCCTTACTTATAAATTACGTATTATGACCAAACTACTGAGATCAACCCCCACTCCCTCTACCTCATCACATTTTGGGACACCCCTATGTATCTGATTCAAAAAATTCCTTACTTATAACTTACATATTAGGACCAAATGACAGAGATCAACCCTCACCCCCTCTCCAAAAACACCCCCCATATTTCGGATTAAAAATATTCTTGGTAGGTAACCCAACAGAAGGTTCAGAGTAATCCAATTTCATTCATCCGAACATCAGATCACCAGTTCGTTCGGTGATGACCAAATTATTCCATTTAACGACCTTTCACCCCCTCCATATTTTTCCTTACCACAAACACTTCCCTATGGTTGAGGCTAGACAATTTTTTAATAGGCTGCGATTGAGGTTGACGTAATTCAAACATATTCGACCGATCACATCCCCAGTTTGTTCAATGATGTCAAAGATAGGTACCCCTTTCCAAACCCCCTCCCCCAAAAACACCCCTTTGGGCTGGGATTGAAAATTTATAAGTAGGTTGTGGTTTTTTAGGGTTATCCAAACTTATTTTATCAATCAGGTCCTCAGTTTATTCAGTGATGTTCAAGATTCCACCCCCACCCCTCCCTCAAAATACCCGTTATGGTTCAGATCTGAAAATTTCAAGTAGTTTGTGATTCAAGTTGGAGTATTTCAAACATATTTAATCAATCAGGTCCTCAGTTTATTCAGTGATGTCCAAGATACTTCATTTCATCCCCCCCACCTCCCTCCTCTAAGAAAACACCCTCTTTGGCTCATATTTGAAAAATTCCAAGTAGTCTGTGATTTGAGATAGTGTAATTTAAACATATTTTAGCAATCAGGTCCCCAGTTTATTCAGTGATGTCCATGATACCCCCCCCCCCTCCCCCAAAACACCCCCTATGGAGCAGATTTAAAAATTTCAAGTAGCCTGTGATTCAAGATAGAATAATCCAAACATATTCCCAATCAGATCCCCAGTTCGTTTAATGATGTCCAAGATACTCCATTTCATCCCCTCCTCTCCCCTAAAACACCCCCTTTGGCTCAAACTTTAAAAACTTCAAATAGCCTAAATTTAGGTTGGACTGATAAAGACATATCCCCATAACCATATCAGTTGTACAATGACCCCTGAAACCGTGAAAAGACGACAGACAAACATACGGACAGACAGACAAAGAAACATTGAGAAAATGGTACCAATCGTCTACAAATACGAAATACGAAATCGTAGCATGAAACTGAAAATATACGCAAAATCTCATGATTCTAATCAATGTGCAGATGGGTGAGGGGACACAGTGGGATTCACTTCAATGAAGTTGTGGATGAGCTGGCAAAAAGAGGAGCTGAACAAGGAGTGGTTGACCTTGATCTGGTCCCTAAGGAAGATTTCTATCGTCCGATTAACCAATACTATCGCGGCCTATGGACTGAAGCATATAGAATGTCAGATAATGCAAGCTTCTACAAAAGTATTCAGCCAGCCCCTCTACAAAGACCCTGGTTCCTGGGGACAACACCCAACCGTCGGGAAATTTCTACTATATGCGGAATCAGGAGTAACCACGGACTGTGCGATTTTTACAAGAATCGATTTCTAGGAGAAGAGCACTCTGCAGTGTGTCACGACTGTCAGATGGACGATGGAACTCTCGAGCACATATTCATGTCCTGCCTATGTTTTTCAACTGCTCGACGAAAGTTTTTCGACGACATTATTCCAAAATTGACTTTACCTTTTCATTATAAGGATTTATTGAAATCTTCAACAACTTTCCACCGCCTGTATGAATTTATTATAGAAATTAACAAAACCATATAACTATTGTACATCGTTTGATTAGAAAATAAGTCAAGATCATTAATTACTTTTATGGCGCACTTGTATGGCTGTATATACCATGTATAATGCCAAATAAAATAATAATAAAATTAAAAAAATGTGCAGATGGACATACGCAGAATTAATACAGATTCGACTCCTCATTGTCGGCGAATAAAAACTCGGAAATGGCATTCTAAATTGTATGCAAACTGCTTTTCATGACCGAAAGAACCCCAGAAAAGACCCAAATACCAGGAAATCGCGTCGCGCCGAATCAGCCGGTTTTTGTTTGGGAATCACTCTTGATTTCCCTCTTCCTTTCAAGCTTCACTTTTTTCCGTTTCTAACGACTCGCACCATTTGAGAGCCACCGCGGAAAAAGCCCCGTAAGATATCTTTGGGGCGAGGCATTAAAAAATACAGCCTACGGGGTTCCCCTCTCGCTCTTTTTACGAATTTCTCATCTTTTTCCCTCCTTCTGGAATATTGTTCCCGGCGTCTTGGATTTTATCAGAGCGGCCATCTAAAGCTCGCGCTTCCATTTCCTCTTTTGCCGCCAGCTTGGCATGCAAATGAGCCTCTCGCTGCCTTCGAGCTCGAATTTCCCTCGTTTCGTGGAGCGTTGTAACGATCAAAACCTTCTTCCGTCCCCCCAGTTTTCGACTTTATTTTGTTTTTTTGGTGTTTTGACAGCTTATTCACGGATCTCCACTTCTTAATAGTCGCTTGCTTTGATCTCGCCACTTGAGGAAAGAACTTGCGGTTAGTTCCTTTAAACAGTGAGTTAGACTTGGTGACGGTTACAGACCAAAAATTGATTTTAGGGCTATACTTTATAATTATAAGATTATCATAAAGATGTTTTTCTAATAAATGCTTTGTTTTTGAGTTATTTTTTTAATTTATAAGAGTTTTTTCTGGATTTCTACCCCTTGGCATAAATCCATCAATTTATTTACGAATGTGAAATTTGATAAACAGTTGGAAAGGAGGAAAACTGCACTTCTTCAAATGCTCATAGGTTCTCGTAAACCGGAACGTGAATTTTTGCCTTTAAGCCTAAAAGTTGCACCAAAACATGCTTTACAACGGTAAAGTCACTTTTACATTGCCTATTAGAGGAGAAACATATGTTTTGATGATGAAAAACATGTTTCTTTAAAACGAAATCGAGGGTGTTTTTGGTTGAAAAAATTCCTTCTATGAAAATAAGAGTTTGTGGTCGGTTTCTAACTATCGTTTTACGCTGAATCGAATGGTAACACTCGCGGATCTCCCCAACCCCGTTATCTCCCGAGTTTTAAGACTTTAGCTTACTAGTTTCACTCCTAAAAACAAATAAAATTTATCATACCAAATTAACTCAAATTTGTGAGTTAAAGTGTAAAACTTGGTTATAACGGTTGGGGAGATACACAAGATTCAATTCAGCGTAAAAAAATAAAAAATTAAAAAGTAAATCATTGAATTTGAAATTATCAAATATATTTGGAAGCTCGTCTAATTGAATTCTTACATAATCCAACCAATTTTTAGAAAAAAGTTAGGTTACATAAACGAATCTATTAAAAGTTATATAACAGCCTAGCAATTTTCAATATTAATAATAAGAACTTACTGTTGTCGTTGTATATGTAATGCGAAGAATGGAGGACTTGGAACTTACCTGTAACAAAAGGAAAGATTGGTTTAATTCACGGTTGTCAACTATTTTCGATTAGTACGAAGCATTTAAATTCAATAAACCTTATTATCTAAGTAGTAGTACATGAAAATCGTGCTATATTTTCCTTTTGTTAAGTGCTTTATACAATTTTAAGTGCCATTACAAACGTATATTGTAAACAACTTGCACGGATGGTCGGTGTTTTCAAGTAACCATCTTGTAGTGCACTTTTCTTATGCAATTTGGGTTTCATCTACTTCATGAAACTAAGATCACAAGGTAGTTTTCGATACACCAATCAAAAGCCTCCATGGTTGAAACGGTTCAAGAAGAAAGTTCTTTTGGCACAAATGCGCGATGAAAATGAGTAACTAATAGGAAGTGATTTTAAGGAAAAAACAAAATGTATACTTCGGCGTTTCGCCTATTTCAAAACGAACAGTAGAATTATATATATATATATATATATATATATATATATATATATATATATATAGGTTTTTGAGGATTGGTCAAGAACCTATATACCTAAATATTGCTCCAACGGTCAATAACGAAACAAATCATATATATATATAATATTCAACGGATTTTGAGTTATACCCAATTTAAGGGCAGGACGAACAGGAACCTGGCGCCAAACTTACACTAGATAAAATGCGATTTGATAAGTAATAATTACTTCCTTTGCTTCAAATGGTTGTCAACGTTTTTTTTAACCCTTCTTTTTAAAAGTCCAGGCCATTGCCATATTATTGCCTTTTAGTTATGTTGCTTGTTTATTTTATTCTATTTTTAAATTTTTTAAATAGGGAAACCATCTTGGAAATGACAACTCAAAATCATACCAATCAAAAAGAAGGTATTATTGAGGGCCTTTAAACCCCCTTTTCATAATGTAAGAAATCATACTTTTTTGGACGTCAAAATGCTTTAAATGACGACTTTGCAAGTATGTTTGTTTTAGTAATTAGGAGTACCCCTCTCCACGGTTTGTGAAGTAATCAAGGAATCATACATACGTCTAAACACTTCCATGATCAACCACCCAAATGCCTTGATTCGCGAAATCACCGAACGTCCACCACCATTACCACCCGAAAGGAGGCTTAAGAAAAAACGATTTATTAATTAATATAATAAATAGAAACGCAAGAGTTATTAATTACACCCGATCCGAATCAGTAAAATACACAGAATTTTGGCTCCGAAATATCGCAAATGAAAAAATAAAAAAACCAAAACTTTTAAGACTGGTGTGGTCATTCAACCCAAATAAAACTGAACATCGACCGAGTCACAAACCAACAACAAAGTACTATTATTTAATATTGTTATCCTAATATTCTAAAATCATCATCACAAATGTATGAAATTTCTAAGATTGTTTTCCCAAATTGTTTGTTTATATTTTCTCTTGTACAATTGTTTATGTTATACTAATCTCTGGTTGTAGGACGATCGCTGGATCGTACCTAACCTCATGCACCATGTAAATTAAGGTTAAGCCTTACTATATTATTATTATTATCATTATCTTACTAACTGTAATATCCTACGGATAATATAGTTGAAAATAATATTTAAAAAAAATTGAATCCCCGGACCCCCCGCTTTTCTGGGAGGGTATACCCCCGGTGACCATCAGCCCCCCCCCCCCCCCACCATACTAGATTCTGTATCCGCCACTGAACGGGAACGTTGTAGAGTATTGTGTTTAACATATTATGTAAATAAATATACTTGTACAAACAATAGGCACATGGAGTACATACGATTACCTCATCATTGTCTTTGAAGCAAGGTTTGCACCGGGAGACACATCCTGCATTGAAAAAGACGGTGTAACTATGTCCCAACATATTTGTTATTTGTTATATCACGTTAAAATAACCTCACTTCGCAACGACTAGCGCAACTAGTTTCAACGAGCATTTGTCATCCTGGGTTCACATTCTGGAAGAAACGACTGGCGTTCCGCGGATGACAGCGTAGGAAGGCGAAATGATTCGGGGTTTGAACTCGCAGCAACGAAACCCGGTCAACAGCGTTGACAAAACAAACGTTCGTTGACCTTCGACGTAAATTGCGTGAACTACAGCCCCTGAATGGAAATATCATCTCCAACCAAGAAAATGTCGTAGAATTTTTATGGTCCCGCTAACGAGTAGATTCAAACTGTTGATGAGATGCCTACGGAATGATTGGATCGTTACGCAAAGCTTGAGCGCTGCTGCAGCGCAATTTGACTGAATCACCGCAATTAGGTTACTAGAGATTACTGTTTACTTTGGAATCCATAAAGATGATTTTACTGTCCAACTTCTTCATGAATTTATACGTTCTTAAAGACGGTGCGATTCAATCTTTCCGGTTTAAAGTTTTCTTTCCTCGCTACTGATGTCAAATAGAAGTCGTCCAGGAAGTTGAAAAAAATTTATTTCCTCAGTTTTAAGTTAGTTCTATGTCTCATTGATTTTAGGATAATTTGGTTGACTGTTTAATTAGTTTCCCAGCCATTTCTTGTCCCAACTAAAACCACACTAAATTTGACAACTCTCTTGGATTTAGGGATTGCACGTGTTAGCCCCTAGACAGCCTTATAACTATTTCTTCACCAACAATATAAGCAAGAGCAAAAATGTGATTCCATGAAATATCCATCATTCATGTTATAAGGGGTACATACCTAGTGTTAATTTGAGGGGTTTATCAGTATACTTTGCCAAGCTCGTAATCCAGACCAATATATTATATCAGTTCAGTGCCTAGTACAGCTATGTATATTGGGTTCAGTGTCACCTCCAAAACAATTTCTACACCTACCATAAAGCCCGCCCCCATTTTCAAATGCCCATCACTATCATTATTGCCTTTTTATTGTTCTTCACGATTTCGTGGCACAGACATCAAAGCAGCGACTAACTTATTTCTGAAAGAAACATTCTTGTTTATTGTTCCTATAAACAGATCATTTAAATTACTACATAAAATTTCCCAAACCCCCTTTGGAAAGTATACAAAATTTTGGATTTTTTCTCGTGATTTTATTTCCTTAAAACTTAGTATCAGGGACCCCGAAAACGCTCTTTAGGTGCATCAATATCTAGGTATGTACAGATTGAATTTGTAGTCAATTATTGTACATACTCAATAATATTAGTAGATTTCAACGATATTGATAGATGATAATCGATGTTTGTGTATCCCCCTCCCCCTTCAATCACATAACAGTTTAGAGACGTAAATGTGACTTAACATGAGATGTTCCGCGCTGAACGGTATTGAAGAACACAGTGGGGAACGGTTCCAAGTAGAGGCAGGGGAGGGGAACAGCACTTGATTGTTCGAGAACGTATCGTCAGATTGTTATAGGTTTGAGCATCTGGAGCAATTTTATTGTCTCTCATTTGATGAGTTAACTATTGTGTCGCATGAGGGCGCCTGTGGCTTCGGTTTTCTGCATGACGTAGAACCTACTGTGTGTGCCATGAGGTCGCTTAAGGCCTCAGTTTTCTAAATGATGTTGTATTAGTTTTTAAAGTATCACTAGGTCGCCAGAGGCCTCAGTTTTCTGAGTGATGTAGTACCTACTGTGCCATGAGGTTGCCTTTTAAGGCCTCAGTTTTCTTGTATGAAATGGTACCTAAACGACAACGAGTGAGTCCAATGGTGACTTCATGGCACACAAGGTGATTTTCATGAATACAAGGGCGACCTCATGACACCCAGGATAATTGTTTCCTTCGTGTGCTATACTGGCTGCTGGTGACCTCAGTGCGTTAAGTATGTACTCTTGGTGCACGATGAAAAATAAAAACTAGTTTGATAAAATACTTAAAAAAATAAATGAACGCATAAAATATGTATCATCTGGCACAGAGGGATAATTTTTCCATTTTTGGCTCTGGCAGTAAGAAGGTGAAACAACCAATTTTGACTGAAATTTTTTGCTGGAACGGGGAAAATTGAAGGCGTAGCATGAGAGAGTGAAAGCAAGCAGCTTCAAGCAGCAGGTCAAGGGCCAAATCGGCTACCAAGATGGGCAACCGATCAGAAGGTTCGCATCTCCGTACACCAGCCGCGGCGGTCAGAAGTTTTCGCATCTTCGTACACACACAAGCCGCACGAACCGGATAGCGAGGGATGAGCCCGTGACCCACAGTTAAATAATTAATTGGAATCGCGATTAAAAATCCCTCGAAACTGCGAGGTAAATGAAAAGAAAGTAGTTAGTAGTCGACGGCGAGCAAAGACCTCTCGGCCCCTTGCAGCAAAGACGTCGCCAATTAACGTCGGAGGTCTACCCTATGAATTGCATCTTTTCAAAAGCACTGATTGACGATATTACGTAAACTATACATAATACTATAATATAAACTTTGCAAGATGCCCAATTTTGGCAGCGTTTTGAGTTCGTTACTATAGTGAGGCTGAGCTTTCAAATGAGGAACTCATTAAGAGTCTAAATGTCAAACGCTGGCTAAATACGGAATTTTTCATTCTTCGCAGCCAAGTACCTGAGTAACATAAATGATTATTGACCCAAACACAGCAATCTGTCGTGAAATTATCAGGAATGGGGCCAAACAAAAAATGATTCCTCCTCTTTCGCCAAGCTTTCGATAAATTGATTATCTTCTTCTGGGCCTAAAAATATACAATACAACAGCTACCCTTACAAAAAACGGCGAACTCATAAAAGGTAATAAATCATGGATCTTGTCATGATTGTTGATGAAGAGGAAGAGAGGATCTTTTATCATTCTTATCAGTGTTGTTCTAATGAATGTTGTTGCCTTGTTGATTTTGATGCTATTCAAGAAAATCAAATTATTAGTATAATTTTGTTAATGCCTGATGTTATTTTCTTCTTCTTTTTTAAATTTGCAATAGACTGGTTTAGTTTCTTCATTGAGTTGGTGAGTGTTGGTTGGTTGTTGTTATGTTTGTTCCGTTATTGGTATTAGCATCCCGTGATATGAAGCTGTTGATTTATGTACCTGTTTCTATTTTAGTACCTGTTTGCAACCTTTGATGTATAATTTACTGAGTTGGTCGCTGAGTGGTGTGATTTTCACACTGTAGTTCACCTCTGAGTAAGTTAGTTGATTTACCTATAGTATTCTTGTTGGATTATTTTTGCGTTTATGCCTTTATTTATTATCTTTTATTAAAAATTCGATTTGGACTCGATAGACTCATCTCTTCTTGATCGTTGACTTTAGAAACATTCTAATAACGATTTACATTAATTATTTGTGGTCTGAAAAAGTCAGGACTGCTGGACTGTTCGATCTCAGAAGAGTCTGGGAGATCTCCCTGCCCCGATTTAAGCCACAGATTTTGACAATCCTTTATTTATTATTCTGCCAATGTTTTAACAATAGGATTGATTAAGGATTTTTTTTAATTTTTGAGATGCGAGCTTGAAAGCATCCAGACCACCTAACTACACATAACCCAAATCTATTTGTCCTACAACATTCTAGATTTTAATAAAAGGATTGGTTTAGAATTTTTTTTTCATGTTTTAGATGCAAACATCCAGACTTCCAAATTATACACACACGAAATTCCCCAGACTCTTCTGAGATCAAAAAGTGTCGAGTCCAACAGTCATCACCTGACTAATTGCTTTACAGGGACGAGTCCAATAACCCCCATAATGATTACTATTGCATCTAAACCTTTCAGCTTGGGATCAAAGTCTGTACATCTGTGTCATCAGCCATACATGTGTTATAGTTTATTATATAGACTGGGAGCCGAGGCCGAAATACGTGACTGATTTGCTTAAAAGTTTCACAATCATAAAACCCATTCAATTAATGGCGATGAGCAAAAAATGCACGTCCGCCATTATCTCAAAAGACTGGATTTACAAAGCAGCGACAATATTTACAAAAAAATTGAAATTTTGACTCATTTGTTTAAATGGGAGTCCTCTCAATTGATACTACCCATTTGCCGCAGTCCAAAACCATGCGTCTGCCACTTATCTGGACAGGCGTGTCCCAAAAAACACCTCTTTTGACCAAAATTTGACTCATTTGTTTAAATGGGAGTCCTCTCAATTGATACTACCCATTTGCCGCAGTCCAAAACCATGCGTCTGCCACTTATATCAGGGTGGGTACCCTGGACAGGCGTTTCCCAAAATACACCTTTTTTGACCAAAATTTGACTTATTTGCTTAAAGATGGGGGGCCCTCTCATTTGATAGTATATATTTACCGTAGTCTAAAACCATGCATATCAGGGTGTACCCTGGAGAGACGTGTCCAAAAATACACCTTTTCCACCAATATCTGACTTATTGCTTATGGATGGGTATATCACCTTATTTGATAGTACTTATATTACCGTGCGTTTATTTTTCGTTGTTATTTATTTACTAAGGTAAATATGTACTAACAAATGAGAGGTTCCCCATTCTTAAGCAATTAAGTCAAAATTTCAAATTTTTGGTTTTTAATATGGCCGCCATTTTTTAATCCTACCATTTGATAATGGCAGATGTGAATTTTTTGCTCAACACCATTAATCTAACGCGTTCTATGATAGTGAAACTTTTAAACAATCATTCACGAATTTTGGCCTCGGCTCCGAATTGTTACCAGCGATTAGATAGTGGGGGAAGTATCCAAGTTTTTAAAACCCTAATTAATTAATGTAAATCGGTTTTGGGACGTTTCAAATGTCATCGATGAAGAATAGGGGAGTCTAACGACACCAAATCGTATTTTTAAAATTAAAAAACGATGGATCACCAAAAAAAAGTTGGGGGGCAGCACTTAAGTTATAAACTAAGCATAAACTTAAGTGCTGCCCTTCCCTCAACTTTTTCAAACCACAGTTATTTATGTAAATCGTTAATAGAATGTTTCAAGAGTCAATGATCAAGAAGAGGGGAATCTAATGATCCCAAATCGTATTTTTAAAATTAGAAAACGATGGTAAGGAGGGGAGAAATCTCGTTTTGAAAATGGAGGCAGCATGGAAGTACACCCAGCAAAGTACACCCGTGTATTCTGACATAAATATAGAAAATTTAAAGAGAAAGTGGATGGTAAGACAACGAAATAAAACAATGCCGTGTGGGTTTCGGTTTTCTCATAAGAGCGCGGGATCCACTTTATCAAAAAGAAAGGGAGGGCAATAAAACGAAGCGACCTAAAGTAAACTGACGGACAAAGACAAAGCAAATAAAAGGGGAAGATGAAACAGAAAATTGAGACAAGAGCTTGGAAAAAGTCGTCATCGTCACACGCGGTGTCGCTTTCGGTCGGTTACAAATAAACCAAGCGAAACGGACGGAGAAACACAGCAACCGTGAAGTCTCTGGGAATACCAGCAATCCAAAAATAACTGTTGCGACAACTGATTGGAACTAATTACTGGACGTGGCTGAGAACATATTGCAGTGTAGCTGCAGTTGATATTGCAGATCATTGGTATATAATTATTATTAAGAAGAAGAAGAAGAAGAAAATACGTTTATTGAATTATTTGTACTAAATTAATAATTCTACTTAGATAAAAAATAAACAATACGACATGGTTAATTAAACCGTCTATCAGAAGTGACGGCAAATGAAAATGGTATAATGCGAGTAAAATATTATGGGCAAACTATAATGTGAAACAGAATCAAGGAAACCCCAAATATGTAATGGAAAAATGTATTTCTTTAAAAAGATTAAATCTAAAATTGAATATTTGGCCTGAGAAATAGATACTGTTGTTTTCTAGAAAAGAACATAATTACGATCAATAATTGACCTCCCGCACTATGATCGATAGCGTCATGCTACTTTACAGTAAGAGACCAATTTCGGCCAACCTCCACCATTCAGAAGTCTGACCGCCTCATCCCTTGACAGAACTGGCTGACAAAATGCTTGAACTCTGAATTCTATCATAACACGGCAGGAGCATAAAAAGTGGAAGAGGTTCTCTTTCTCGTGAGAATTGCAGAGCGAACACTCTTAACATCGTTCGGTAGCGTAAGGTTTTGCATTCAAATTAAGTATCTCACCTCTGAGCTTGAAGACAACTACTGGAATAAAGGTCCAAATCGGAATCTTTCTCCAGACTGGCGGACTTAACATGAGGATCGAGCTCTCTACAGAGAGTGAATCTCTTGGAAGCCATAGCTCTTTGCCGAAACAGGGCTTTTTTATGTTCCCTAAGCATTTCCAACAGGTCCCCTGCCTGAATCTTCATAAGTGCACCATTCAAAGAGGGAAATTCATTCGGCAAACCGAATTCAGAAAAAAGGCGGTCCAAGTACTCAGCCCATGAAGTGTTTTGCAACAAAACCTCTCTCGCAATCACTTTAGGGAGTCTTGAAACAAAATAATTAATTATTATTATTAACCGTCCGTACATATTATAGTAAATGATCTAAACGTGGCGCATCGAGCCTCCCGAAAGTGTTCGAAATTTTACAGCTCCCGGACCCCACAATTTTACGGTTTATAGTAAATGTCGAAAATTTATTAAAACGGGTAAAAAAAAGGCAGGTCGAAAAGGAATGAAATTAGCCTCCGAGGCCCCTAAGGTGATCAGTGCGCCTCCATACTTTGTAATTGTATTCTAGATGTCCAATAAGAGATCCATTCCAGGTTTCAGCACCTGAAGTCGATTAAGAAACAAACTAGGCTCAGAGGTCCTTCGGCTGATCAGAGTGCACTAATTTTGAATTCTAGATATCACAAAAGAGCTTCATTTCAAATTGCAGATTTGTAGGTTATCATGAATATGCCTATTTTGATAAGGCACCTGCAGCGGGGAAATAAATGCGATTAATTAAAATAGTTCCACATTACTAACCCCCTGATGTGAGTCTAACGATATTTCAGTAGGTAGGTACCCACCAACTTACAATAACAGGAACGTATACATCATTGAAATGATTTTAATAATCATAAAAAACTCCATAGCAAATATAGTAAATCAAGAGGTAGGTAACGTAAAAAGTCGAAATCGGTTAATAGCTACAAATGACTACATTTATGTCATTCTTGTACACTCATGTTTCATATCATTACCGTGTCAATTGGAGCAATAGTCTTCGTTTTACACAGTGTTAATAACGTTAATTATGGATTTTTTCGGTGGTTATGTATTATAAATAACTAGCTGAGCGGGATTATACATATATGTCAAAAATATTCCTGGTTAATGTTGATTCAAATAAAACAAACTTTACTAAAACAATATCACCAAAAACAGCAACAAATGGCTAACATTTTTAAAAATAGGTAGGTTTTTGTAATAGAATATTATTTACGAAAATGCTGAATCTCATAAGAGCATTAAGAGTATTTGTAAACGATCCTAAGGTCATTCGTTGATGGTGCTCTCATGTCACTAAATTATCGACAAAAATTATTTTGTTATAGGTAGTTATCATTTGGAAAATAGACATCATAAAAAGTTCCATTCATGCAGCATGATCGTATGAGCGAATTTTCGAAAATTTTCGTATAGTATTGTATTGTATACTGTTAAATTGTTTTGAAATTTGAGCATTTTGAGTGCAAGGAAATTGTCAACTATTAATTTTACAGCAAAAGACGTATTTTAAATATTTTAATAACGTATTTATATTTAGATTTTGAATTTTTGGCTTTTGTGCAGTTTTTATCGACTTTTTAGCAAATTTTAAGTACATTTTTCAGCATAATTTTGTACATAAATTTGTGGATATTCTAATTTATAGTTGATACATTTTATTTGAGCAACATTCTATCAAAAAATATAAACAACGATTTTAAGCTGTTTTTAGCAATTTTTAGTGATTTTTTGGTACATTTTTTAAAAGTTGACCAATTTACTGTGTTCAACAAGTTCTGGCCAACGAAATCATACTTTCGTTAGGAAAGCTTGATTTTTTGGCATAAAAATGGTGTTTTTATCTCAATCCTAAGGAGAGTTACCGTCTGGAATCACTCATACATATGGTCCACAAAACGGACTACAATGTGTCTTTTATGACTCGTAGGTCTTTTATGACATTCGTACGCAATTTAAACCACCGAAATTCGCTAAAAAGAGAAATACTTCTTTCGAATGGCAAATCTTTCTCAACGGTTCCTGAAATATAAAAATCCTGCGGTTGAAGCGTCTTGTTTTCGCAATATTGTCCTCCTTTTCAGCGAGCGGTATTCTGAGCAGGTTCAAAGTAAAGGATGATCCTGCAGTAAAATCCAAGAACGCAAGAAAGTTTCCACATATAAGTGAGGAAGGGTCACATGGGGGTAAGTACCAACCACGCACAAAAGACATGAGCTCACGTGTGACTGACGGATTTTACGAGTTTTTTACTAGCATACCGTTGGGAAAACCGCGAGGTGCCTCTGCTCCCTAAAACTCGAAACTATTGTCATAAAATTCCTAAAAAGATACCGCAAAACCATCGTGAACGGAACCGAGGTTGAATGGACGGATGAGCCGCGTTGCATAAATTACTGAGCGTCAGAGAAGAACCGCCTATGACTGTTTTATGCTCGAGAGATTGTCCGGTCATATTGAATTTTCAAGGTTTAATTTTCCAAGCGAGAGCCGTTGAGTCACCACCGTTAGGAATCCTTTTTGCGTCGCGCAACGGGGTCAGAGCCGGTTGGCCGGAAGATGATTTTTTCTTTTATGACTGTTCGGAACAGGAATGACGATAATAAACACCCATTATTTATTGTGCGCGTAATGGAGAAAGGTGTGCAGGGTGAAAAAACGGTAATAACATATTGGTGGGTAGCGCAGTAGGTTAAACATCCGTTAATCCAAGGGTAAGGCTCTAGGAGATAAATGTACGGGGAACTTCGTCAATAGAGAGTTTCTGGTTACTAGGGTGTTCTAATACGGTGAACGTGAATCTAGGGAAAATCAAAATTTTGCTAACGCGCTGGCTGTTAGCTGTTACTACGGTGCAAGCTCGGTGTTTCACGCGTCTTCACACGTCGTCTCTTATCAAATGTTTTGTAACCTGACGCTGATTCCGACATCTTGTATTTCTCCGACTCTGTTTTCCTTCAACCTGATCCCAGTTTCCATCATACATCATCGTGTTGTTTTATATTATTGTTTTCGACTCGTAGTGATATTTGTAAAGTGAATCTTTGTAATTAGTGGAAAGAAAGCATGTTCCATGATTTAGTATTTTAGCCGAAGGCCCAAAGCGGAAATCAACCGTGGGGGGGCGGGGGGGGGTCGGGGGGGCAATGCCCCCTGGCGGGAAGACGTGGGGTCACAATGTTGCGGGCAGGGCCCATGCTTTTCGGGGTTCCAATAAGCAAAGAAAAAAACGGCCGAGTTATTATGAAAGAGCGTAATCCTTCTTATACCTAATGATAACTTCCTTCCAATTTCTATTAGACAATAATGCGATGTTATAAATGGTTAGTACACTGCGATTTTCTGTTGGGGTTGGGGTTTCACTTTAAAGGGCGAACCAAGGTCATCCAGGAATAACTGGAAATAGAACAAGAAGGACGAGGGTTCATGAAGAAGAGGACCGGGGCCTCCAATCTGGTAAGAAGCAGCTGTTTCGAGAGGAAGGGCAGATGTGGGGGACTTTTTGGGACGAGCAGGTGTGGCCGAGGGCGAAGGAGCACCTGGCAGACTCGTAGGACTCCGTCAGCAGACACGCGTGCAGCGCTAGCAGATTGATGACAAAGGGACTTATAGGCGAGTATCAGTGGATGTGGAAGATATGTGAGCGATGCAGGTGGTAGGTCAAGTGCACCAGCCTACAAGTCGTCTACCACTTGAAGCAATGAAGAAAATTTGGTTATTCTGATCAAGAAATTAACAAATATTGGATTTGGAAGGATCAGATACCAATTAGAATAACGACATGGTGACATCAATTCAATTCAAGTAAGTCGGGAGGACCAATGACTTTTAGTCTTGGCCTGAAAAGGCTCATGTCCAATCTCCCCTGAGTCTTCCTTATCATTACTTACGTTGTATGTGTATATTATATTATCTAAGCATCCTAGAATGTGGGTTATAGATACTTTTATTCCTTTTAAAACGGCTCTTTGAACCTTCCCGAATACCTCATAAATGTAAGAATAGTATTCCAGTCACTGTTTTTGATATCATTTATATTAATTATAGTATCTTCAATACGTTGTATGTGTATATTTTATCCATCTTATCTAAGCATCCTAGAATGTGGGTTATGGATACTTTTATTCCTTTTAAAACGGCTCTTTGAACCTTCCCGAATACCTCATAAATGTAAGAATAGTATTCCAGTCACTGTTTTTGATATCATTTATATTAATTATAGTATCTTCAATACGTTGTATGTGTATACTATATTATCTTATCTAAGCATCCTGGAATGTGGGTTATGGATACCTACTTTTATTCCTTTTAAAACGGCTCTTTGAACCTTCCCGAATACCTCATAAATGTAAGAATAGTATTCCAATCACTGTTTTTAATATCATTTATTTTAATTATAGTATCTTCAAAACTGAGAAGTCTCGATCTAAAGTATATAGGACATTTGCATAAATAGTGTTCCATAGTTTCTATGTTTCCACATGCAAATATTTGGTACTCTCGGGTTTATTTTGTTCATTTTTGATCTGACAGCGTAATGTCCTGTCAGAGCCCCTATTACCCTTCTTATCTTCAGTCTATTCAGTCCTAGTAGCCAATCTTTACTGGTTGAAATATATTGGGTAGTTCCTGTGTTTTTCGAGTGTTTGTATAGATTTTCCTTCTCCATGATTTCAGAGGTAACCTTATTCCACATGAAATTGTTTATTTTCGTTTTACACAATTGAAGGGTAATTCCCATGAATGGTTCTGACCCTATGAATGTGAATTCTGTGCTTCTTTTCTCTAATTCATCAGCTCTTTCAGACATGGTGACATGTTGGGTTAGAAAACCATATTGACAAAACCTATCTATTGGGTGCAGGTCATTAGACACCAATGTAGGAACATCATTTTCTTCCAATTAATTGCAAAAGCCTTGTCAAGTGCTCAATTTTAAAGGATAAAACTGTTGTACCAACACAAAACCCACCAATCCAATCAACATTTAAACGCTGATTTCCGTCGTTTCTAGTATATACCTACAACTGCAAGATCTGTATTTGCGAAGCCAATTAGATTTTTGAGCTTACCCAATTAAGAAATACGCATTAAAAAAAATTAGTATTATTATTGTTAAGTGCTCCATCCTGCAAGTCGTCTACTACTTTATTCCCTAGAAGCTTGAAGTCATTATTCAGACAAGAAATGAACAAATATTAGATTTAGAAAAATCAGGTGGCAATTATACGGATAGGAGTCATTTTAGGTGATCTGGAAAACTACCTATCTATTGGGTGCAGGTCGTTAGACTCACTTGTAGGAACATTCTTTTCTTCCAATTAATTGCAAAAGCCTTATCAAGTACTCAATTTTAAAGGATAAAACTGTGGTACCAACACAAAACACAATCGAATCAACATTTAAACGCTGATTCCGTCGTTCCTAGTATATACCTACAACTGCAGGATCTGTACTTGCGAAGCCGATTAGGTTCTTTTTTACTCTTAACAAATTAAGAAATACAAATAAAGACCTACCAAAAATAATTATTGATGTCAAGTGCTCCATCCTACAAGTCGTCAGCCATTTTGTTCTCTTGAAGTTTGAAGCCATCTTTCTGACATGAAATGAACAAACTATTAATTTAAAAGCATCAGACGACAGTTAGGTAACGATTTCGAGTATTTTGGGTGATATGGAAAACTACGTACACAAGCTACCTATCTACTAAGTCTAGTGCAGATCATTTGACACTCAGGTAGGAACATCCTTTTCTTCCTATTTAATGCGAACGCCTCATCTTTAAGTGCTCAAGGTTAAGCGATAAAAGCTGTTGTCCCTAAAAAACTAGCAATCATCATTTAAACAATGATTTCCGTCATTTCATCGTTTCTAATTATCGCCTGAAGAATCGATAATAGGTTCCATACTGTACATTCAAAAAGCACTCACGCAGTTTGCGAAAGCAGAACCAACTTTTCGAATCGGTCAGCTGGTGCTAAGGGTGGAGCCTGTAAGGTCATTCGTCTCTTGCTATCCCAGAGAGGCTCCTCCCTATCAATTTTCAACGTCCTACGAGGAGAGATTTTAGCTTACTCAGCTTATCAGGATAGCGCTCCTCACATTGCTCGTCTTTCATTGTATTAGAGAGGCACACTGTCAAATGTCGACGTCCTGAGAGATTTAAGCATGATTTCGCTACCATTATAACTGATATTATGGATTCAAGTCAGCTGATCCTCACCAAGTTCTACACCCTCTAAAGCGCAAAGAACTGTGCCGCTGTACCGACGGCTGTAATACCACTTTTTCTCCGAAATGTTGGGTAAAATATTCTTCAATGCATAAATCAAAAATATTCGGTGCATACTCAAATTTATGTGGAATGTTCTTCAAGAGGAAATAATCTTAGATAAAAGCACGGGAGGGAAATCCCCTTTTTTTCTGACACCGAAAATCTATTGTACGCGGGAGAATTCATGGAAAACCAAACCATGCGGTGACATGCGTTGAACAAACAGCAATAGGTTACTGATCCTCATGGCAACCAATAAAGTAGGCAGGCTGTTATGACAGAAAACCCAAGGTTGGTGCCTATGGCCTTGCTCTCGAGTCTCGGGAGTCCCACAGTAGCCCGTCCCACCAAACCAATGGCAAGGTCGTATGTGAGCAAAATAATATTCAAAGCACATCAATACAACTCAGCATCATCAATCAAATACAATACGAACAGGTAAGGAGTCAAAACGAATGAAACCATAAACCAAGAATAAAATGTCCTGTGTCGTATTATATATTATATTATTACGTTTGAACACAACCTTCGCCTTTGATTTTAAAATACGGCCATCCACTAACAATGACGAAGAAAATTCAGTTCTTGGTAAGCTGCATCCTTTAAGCCACAGGAGGCTCATAACAAATGACGTAAGCAGGTCTCCAGTAAATTTCAAAAAATTTAGACAATCATTATCAACTTCTGAACAGAATTCAACTTATTTTACGGATTCGGTCTAAGAATGACCGAATGGATGCAGGTCTGATGAATGAATTGGTATTCGGTTTTTCCTTGTGCATGGGTTGTCTCACACCCCCCTGGATAAATGCCAATAGGCCGTCTCTCTATATACGAAGCCTTGTCCATATAAACTAGCTTCAGAGGGACATCATAAAAACCATTAACAACTGAGAAGAAGAACTGCGAGCAATTTCTCGTAACGAATTCGCAGTTCATCTGCTAAAGCCAAGACATGAAGAGAAAATACCGGAAGGTAAAAGTAAAAATCATAAAATATTGTTATTCGTATCTTTCACTGATACAGAAGCTTGAAGGACGGCGAAAACTTACCAATTCACTTCATAACCAAAAATATTAGTCTTAGAATGCTTCTAAGTCATTATAATTTTCATTGTCAAAAATCGTGTCCAAAATCCAAATTTTCACTCTTATCTTATGTTTCAAACTATTCTGAACATTGGTTTTGTATCAGTCTGTCCATGTATCCTCAAATCATTGCAACAATCCTGTTTGCACGGTTTTCACCCGATTTTGATGAAATTAGGTATTGTGCGAGTTAGGCGAATTATTCAGATTCACAAACCAAAAATACTCTGATGAAAAATCATCTAGCATAATTGATAGTCTGATATTGCTCAAATATGGAGAATAATCGAGGAAAGACGATTTAATTATTCCCTTTGGATTCCCCTATCGCATCATTGTTAGTTAACGCGCAAATGTGAAATCCTTGTAACAACAACATTTTATTGCCATAGTTTTCATTCGACTTTAATGAAATTTCCTGGGAACGAGCAGGTTAGGCTGAGACTGGTCTCGAACATATTGCATCCGTCAAAGATTAGAAGTTGTCACTGCGCACGCGCTGACGTAATATCCATCAACCTTCATTTTCTCGGGGTCTATTAGTCAGATTTCGCTCAAATTAGGAAGGTAACTGGGTAATTACGATTTGATTACCCAATATGAGTTTCATCGTGATCGTAGCATTATAGCAACTGCGGCACATGAACCTTTCATTCTTAATTCACCGCTTCCCTCAATCACAGGAACCAGCAATGGAATCCCCCTGCTAGCCTGTGTGAATTCCCTCGATATGAAGTAGACACAAGACTGAAAATTAATAAATACGAAACTATCCCATTTTTCCGCACAACCGCTGCACATAACTGTACATTTGCAAAGATCTTACTTCTTTTAATAAATTGCCAAACAAGACTAAAACAAACTTACTGGATCAACCAGAAAAATCAAATATTATAATAAAAGGGTATTCATAAAATAATATATAATTTTCTGTCTAATATTTACCTAATAAGTAAATGGTGAATCATTTAAACATGTAGGTACTGTAATTTATTATATAGACATTGCAGCATAGATATTGTGTAAATAATTAAAATTTGGTTCTAAGTTTAACTCTGTTTATCTATAGAAATAGTACATTGATTTTGCCATGTGATTTGGTACACCTGCATTATTGTACTTTTTATTTTAATTTATTCAAGAAATTTCTCTTTCCCTTGATATTTAACCGCCATATTGCACACGAAAACTGCAAGGACGACTCATCTCCCTACCGCGGGCAATACCCAAATAGGGGACCAATTTCAGCACACGTATTGTAACTCTTTATCGTAGTTTTTTATTTTTCTGAAATAAAGGTTATTTTCATTTCATTTCATTTTTCAATCTGCTAAGATAGTTTAAAACATCTCAATGCGCATGTACTGTTATACACTTTCATGTACATACGAGCAAGCAACATCCAACTTGGTAGATGTTTTTTAGTTCCTTTATTAAAATAACTGCGAGAACATTACTGACGAAGTTCTCAAAATGAGTAAATGTTTATCAAAAAATAGACCAATTAGTTCGGGAAATGATCCGAAGCTAATCTAAAAGTAAAAGCCGTGAGAACGAGATTTCGGATGAGGGTATTTTTGTAAATTGGAGGGCGTTTGCAGCGTCTATTTTTAATACTTATCGAAATTGATGGGTAGACTCGGCGGTCTCACTTCTAACGAGGGAGTTGAGTTTCATGTGTCACGTTCAATGCCGTGACTACCCTTATTTCTGGTAGAACGTCCCGAAAATAGCTCGAGGATGGAGATTGAAGTTGATGTCGAGAGGATGGGGGAACCGCGTTACTAGAGAGTTTTCGGTGACCACTAACGTACCCTTAACGTCACCCTAACGTACCCAAGAGTACGGGACCTTGAGTGGACGTTAGCAACGTCGCACGTTATAATGGCTCATTTAACGTCACCCGTTTGGGGACCTAAAGGCACACGACACCAGCCTAACCTTCCTGTAAATGTAACACTACTGGGCACCTCAGAATTACTCGAATACTGGTGAAGTAAATAATAATATTTTGCTTCCGAGACTGCAAGGCAGCGGAAGCTTTGTTTTCACTTTCGAAATGAAAAAAACTTTTTTTGCTCCAAAATCAAAATTTCCACTCGCATCTTGCGTTTCAGAGCCTCCTGAACAAATTTGGTTCCGTGTCTGTCTGTCTGTCTGTCCGTCCACATTTCCTTGTAACAGCCATAACTTCCACAATTTTGATCCGATGTAAACCAAATTTTCAGGGATCGTGCGGGTTAAGCTTTAGATGGTACCCTATCAACTTCATCATGATCGAATCAACGGTAGCTTCTGCGCAGGCGCTAACGTGAATTCCTTGTGATGGTCATAACTCGGTCAATGTTGAACGGATTTCGGTCAGATTTTCAGGGATGACGTGGGTAAGGTCCCTTGAGGTCCCATAAGACAATCATCATAATTGGATTAGCGGTACGCTCTGCGCATGCGTGAACGAAATATTCTTGTTACGGTCCTTGCAACAGCCGTAATTTCCACAATTTTGATGCGATTTTCTTCAAATTTTTAGGGATCGTACGGGTATAGCTCTACATGGTCCCCTATCATTTCCGTCATGATCAAATCTAAGGTAGCCTCTGCGCAGGCGCAAACAAAATTTTCTTGTTTCGGTCATAACTCAGGCAATTGTGAACGGATTTCGGTCAGATTTTCAGGGATGATACAGGCAAGGTTTCTTGAGGTCCCGTACGCGCAGCGGTACGCTAGGCTATATTAAAATCAAAATTTTCCTTATTAATTTCATTTATTATATGTACCATTCAGCTTCCAATTTCCCACCTTATTAATTCCCTGATGCCAGAACCGGTCGTTTCTAGTTTTCTGGAATTTAATGGTGACGTAATGTGAAGGTCACGAGGAAGCTCATGTACCATTTCCTTGGCAGTTTATTTTCTTTTCAAATGCCTTGTGAGAAGATGGTGCGGTTTTTCAGACCAGTCGGGTGAGGGTGGGAAAATCCTATCTAAACACATTGATGGATATAGTACCGAGAGAGTGCTGACATTTGTGATTTATATATACGCATTTTCAGTTCTTACCTATTACTTACCGAGGGGGCAAGCTTTTCCTCTTGGAAAATCTTGGACCTTTCCTTGTTCCTAAACATTGATGGTACGTTTGGAAAACCCTTGTGAGAAGATGGTGCGGTTTTTCCGACCAGTCGGGTGGGGTTGGGAAAATCCTATCTAAACACATTGATGATATGATTCGTGATGGTAAGGAGAAAGTATACCACCTATCCTCTACCGGAGAAAGTATACTATCATGGTATACATTGATGGTACGGAGAAAGTATACCACCTATACACTACTACAAACTAATTATGTTGATTTAGCGGGTAGGTTTTTGAACACCCCTCAAATGTGCCATCTGAAGTCCGCCTCCGCTGTCTAGCTTTACTAGCCTTCAAATCGATCAAAAAGATCCGTTCTTTTGCGCACAGGCTCTGTTTGGTCAATTAGACCCTTGTTTCTATAATTATTTCACATATTTTAAATGAGAAAACTGAGTTTTACGACACTACTTCTTCGCAGTATTGTTCTTAATTTGCCTGATCTCTCGGCTATTTTCTCGTGAACATTGCGTGAAGTGCTGCCTCCACTGATGACTGTGTCAGGTAAAATCCTGGTTCATTGTCATAGAGATAAATACTTTTTCATACCTGTTGTTCATACCCAACGGAAAACCCAAAAACATGAAGTTCGTAACGACTAATAACCTATAAGTGCAACTAAACCGCGGTGTTCCACACTTGAGGCTTACTATCTTTGCGTTAAATCCATGCCCTGTTTACGAATTGAAAACTAAAAATGAGAAATTAGCCCGTTTTTGTTCTGAAGCTAACATGAAATTTTGTTTTTAGGATTGAAAATCGGCATTTCATATCGACATAATGAAGAAATTGACTAGTCAACCAGTGGACAACAAGACAGCTGGGGCAAAATATCGCGTTGCCCAACCACCGCTGATGTGACATCAAAATTAAGGCAACCGTTCTACCGGTTCTATTTGGGTTAGCATCTTCATTTGCTCCTTTAAAACTACGGTAACTGGTGACGTTAAGTTGAAGTCACCACAAAACTCTCTACTATACGCAGTAGAAAGTTTAGCGGCGAAACATTTACTTCCTTTATTTATAAACTGATATATATACATATATATATATCATATATATATATATATATATATATATATATATATATATATATATATATATATATATATATATATATATATATATATATATATATATATAAACAAGGTGTTAAGGGTTCCTTACGCCGACGTTTCGTGTAGTTTATTAGATATCTTCAGGGCTGAGGGATGTTATTATCCTATTTCATTCTAGTAGTAGTCCATCATTTAGTACTATTAGTTAGTTAATAAGGTGTGAAACTATATAAATATGGCAACAAACAATATGATGAGGGCAGGATCTTACTATCAGTACTGATAGTAAGATCATATTGATAGTAAGATCCTGCCCTCAGCATGTTGTTTGTTGCCATATTTTTATAGTGTCACACCTTATTAAGTAACTAATACTAAAAAATTATGAACTACTACCTACTAAAATGAAATAGGATAATAACATCCCTCAGCCCTGAAGATGTCTAATAAATTAGACGAAACGTGGGCGTAAGGAAACAACCTGATTCATTGAACAACCCTCAAGAACCTTGTTTTTAAGAAAAAGTGGTCGAGAACTCAACATATTATATATATATATATATATATATATATATATATATATATATATAAATTGTCCTGACATATTGTCATACACATATGTGTGAAGACAAATAAATATCTATCTATCGAAGAAGGCGATCAAGAATTTGTGCCTCATTTGACCTAAGCGTTGAAACGTTAGCGACCTTCACTTCCAGGCAAACTCCACATTCTATCAGATTAACGTTCAAAGCACGATGGAATTGACGAGTTAAGTACGAGAACGCTAAAGTCATTATCTCCAAGCCTCACTTTTCGCTGAAAAGCGGGAATTCAGCAGAAAAACAGCCGCTAATAATTTACAAGGAGTGCAAAATTAATTGGCAAGCGCTAATTATGCGAAAGAGGCTGCCGGGAGAGGGGAGCGGTTGGCCGTTACGCACCAATTATGCGAGCCATAACACCCGGGATAATAGAATTGGCCTCCAAAGGTCTTTTCCTTGTTTAATTTAATCACCACCGGCTTTGCTTAATAAGGGAAAATTTTTATTCGAAGTTTCTGAAGTTGGGACTTTATTAAAGTATTTGTGCCTGGTTCGACTGGCATCCAAATTATATTCATAGGAATTGCAGGTATCTGCCTATTTTATCGATTCGTATAGAAGGCTTCGATTGTACGAAGTACGGTAAGTTGTACGAGAAGGTAAGTGAAACATTCAGAACATTAAAAAGCAGCAAATTATTTGGCAAAGGTTTAAGTTTTCTGTATTAGATACTCCTGCTGCGAAGAGCTATAGATCTTTATAGATAAAAATACTAACCAAAGTCTGAAGCACATTATCTGAGTTATCTAAGAATAGATATCCCCCCTTCAAAATTTGTTGTTTAACGTTTCCATCTCAAGTACCGCCAACCATCCGCTGTCCGAACCTTTTTTGCGAAACTGTTGGTTCAAAGTTTAGAAAATTTGGTTCAAAATCATACATCGGGACTTGCCAACAATTTCGGCATTATTTTTGATCAACCCTAAAAAATAGAATTTTAAAAATCGAGTTCCCAAAAATTTTTGAAATAAGATTTTTTCTTCTAATCAATAGATGCTTTGATAGCTATATATGACTCAATGAATCGATTGAGGCTACCTGTATAGCCGTTGATTCATACGTTCGCTCTCCTTAGCGTTAGAATTTTGGCACAAAAAAAGAACAACAGAACAGAGTAACACAGAAAAAATTTGTGAAGCCTTTTATATAATATGATTGTCATATCAGGTGATATGTTTATTAGGTAACTTTTGTCAATTATACACCTATTGATGAATTATTGAGAGGAGGTAAGTGTTTTATTGTATTTCATTGGTTTTCATTCAATAAATATTAAAGTAAAGAGTCTATGACTTGAAATAAGATTTTTTTTTCTTCTAATGTATAGATGCTACCACAGCTATATGACTCAATGAATCGAATTAGGCTACCTGTATAACCGTTGATTCATACGTCCGCTCTCCTTATCGGTAGAATTTTGGCATGAAAAAATAACAACAGAACAGAGTAACACAGTAAAAATTTGTGAAGCCTTTTATATAACCTGACTATCATACCAGGTTATATGTTTATTGGATAACTTTCGTCTACTAGACAACTATTGATGAATTATTGAGAGGAGGTAAGTGTTTTATTGTATTTCATTGGTTTTCATTCAGTAAATAGGAAGGTAAAGAGGTTATGACTTGAAATGAGATTTTTTTTTTTCTTCTAATGTATAGATGCTACCACAGCTATATGACTCAATGAATCGAATTAGGCTACCTGTATAACCGTTGATTCATACGTCCGCTCTCCTTAGCGGTAGAATTTTGGCACGAAAAAAGAACAACAGAACAGAGTAACACAGAAAAAATTTGTGAAGCCTTTTATATAATATGATTGTCATATCAGGTGATATGTTTATTAGGTAACTTTTGTCAATTATACACCTATTGATGAATTATTGAGAGGAGGTAAGTGTTTTATTGTATTTCATTGGTTTTCATTCAATAAATATTAAAGTAAAGAGTCTATGACTTGAAATAAGATTTTTTTTTCTTCTAATGTATAGATGCTACCACAGCTATATGACTCAATGAATCGAATTAGGCTACCTGTATAACCGTTGATTCATACGTCCGCTCTCCTTATCGGTAGAATTTTGGCATGAAAAGAACAACAGTAAACATTTGTAAAGCCTTTTATATAATATGACTATCATATCAGGTGACATGTTTATTAGATAACTTTTGTCAACTATACACTATTGATGCATTATGGAGAGGAGGTAAGTGTTTCATTGTATTTCATTAGTTTTAATTAAGTAAATAGGAAGGTAAAGAGGTTATGACTTGAAATAAGATATTTTTTCTTCTAATCTATAGATGCTACCATAGCTATATGACTCAATGAATCGAATTAGGCTACCTGTATCACTGTTGATTCATACGTTCGCTCTGCTTAGCGGTAGAATTTTAGAACAACAGAACAGAGGAGAATACAGTAAAAATGTGTGAAGCCTTTTATATAATATGAATATTATACCAGGTTATATGTTTATTAGATAACTTTTGTAAACTATACACCTATTGATGAACTAAATATGAAGTGGAGGTAAGTGTTTTACTATCTGGCAACCACATGGCGGACTCGGCAGCAAAGTATGGAGGAATTAGGGGCAATATCCTGCTCAAAACTCTACAATTCAAGGATTTTTATCAACGCATCCACCAGGACATGCGTCGAACATGGCAAAATCTTTGTAACTCCTACCCGTCAGGCACCTACTACAGAACTCTCTTTCCAACGCCTCCAACAAAACCTTGGTTTGAATTCTATCCATCTGAAGATAAAAACTTCATAAAAACTATTTCCAGATTACGAAGTATACATATCCACTGTAATTCCTATTTTCAACGATTCGGGATTGGAAATGTAACCAGCGGCTGCGATCACTGTGGAGAGGAAGACACTGCGCAACACAAAATATTGGAGTGCTCCATATTTTATCGAGAACGTAAACTTCTTATGGACGATATAAGCGATAAAATCCCAGCTCCATTCAACTTAGATTTTATTCTGACGACAGCAGAGCAAATGGTCTACAAAGAACTTTACAGATACCTTAGTACAATCATCTGTGATCTATAAAAATATTTAGTATTATCAGATAACTAAAAATATGTATTAATGAAAAATTTATTACCCAATATGGCGTAAAAGTGTAATCTTGAGCCAATTTATTGTATTTCATTCGTTTTCATTCAGTAAATAGGAAGGTGAAGAGGATATGACCTGCATATAAGCGGATAAATAATAACCTTTGAGTGCTTTGCAGCGCTAGAATTCTACGCTCCTTGATATGTAAACTAACAAATTTTGAAAGACGTGTGAGGGGTAAACAAAATTTTTTTCTTGGTCGATTAAAAGGTTAATTATTGAGCTGAGTACCCGCGCTCCGCTACGGGCAACTCAAGGTAATTACATAGCAACTTGTTCTATGTAAAGTGACATCGTACCTCGTCATTTTTACCCAGCAGTCCCAAAAAGGATTCAATTCAAATTTCAGCAATGAAATTTCAACTTGTACCTAATTAACTTTTCAACCATGCGTCCCCTGAATATAACCAACTCATAATATTATAACCTTAGTTACGTTAAGACTATTCCCGACCACCATCGCTGCAGTTAAGACGTTTTGAATATCTCATTTTGAAGATCTATCTTATGAAAACTGCTTCGCTCAACCCACCGAAATCGTTTTGGTATCGTTGAAATTGTAATCGAAAGTTCTCTACGCGTGTGCCCACCCCGTACACATTTGATAAAAAAAGTTCGACTCATGTTCGATTTTTCCTTAATTACAAAGTTGTTTACCCGGGCGACGTCGTTAGGGAAAGCCGAGTTCCATGATAAGGCGTAGGAAGATTCCAATAGCCTATGAAGATCCCATGAGTGCAAGAAATGAGTTGGAAAAGTTTCATTCCAATCGGACAAATGGTACGCCACGCATATAAAAGACAAGAAACATACATTCATACATATATACACATATCAGTTGAAGAATGAGTCTAGAAGAGCTTGAATGAAATCACTTAGTAACAAAAGAGAACAGAAAATAACAACACAAAACTATTTTTAATATTTCGGCTTCTGCCTTTTTCGAAACTACAAGAGAAAATGATTAATTCGGGATGTTTGCAACGTTGGCAAGGAATTTACATTAACATTGGATATCGCTTCAACGTCTAATATTTAGGAGGATCGTAAGCACCTAATACGTTACTATGGGCTTTTTCCGATTGGTGGATAATTTCATAATATCAAAACAAACATTGTGCATTTTGAAAGAAAAAATTGAAAATAAATATTTTTTTTTAAATTTTACGCGAGAGAGAGAGAGAGAGAGAGAGAGAGAGAGAGAGAGAGAGAGAGCTATGATATGAAAATAGAAAATGGAATTTTAAAGTAGTTTTATCCTGTTCAAACTATTCGGGAAACTAAAATCTCCAAGTACACTGAAATATCGGTGATATTAGCAATTTTCGAGGTTTTGAATCAATGAACCAATTTCAGAAAAATTCTATAACAAACGTGTAAGTACATCTATATACTTTGGATACAGGTCACTTATGGTGCGTATTACATGTATTTTGGGAAACTAAACAGTGAGAAGGCATTTCAAGACATTACAGCGAATAACACTATAGTTTGGAAATACACAATAGAACTGTCCACGAAGACATTCATCGCACACAATTCTCATGAAATGGATCAAACCATTTTCGTTCACAATGGAGGTAAATTTCTTGAGAATGGAGAAACTAATTTCACGGACTTTCATTATGTTGGTGTCCCGCATTGCCCATCGAAAAGTGTATTGTAGCCCTGTGAAGACTTAATTCATGAATTTATTACGAATCGATAAAAGTTAGCAAGTTCGCGGATTTGTTGACTGAAAGAACTCTAACAGCCGATTACGTGAGAATGTCTTTGCATGATCAATATCAATGATCGATAAACCATGATCAGGTTCTTCAAAGGTTTTATTGATAGAATTCGTAGAGTACAGCAACACCGAAGCGTCTTGTCAAGAATACCGTCAACCCGTTTGCCCCTATTTTTCTATAGGCTAACTATTACGAATTTTGGTTTATTATTTTCAATCATGAACACAAAGGTACCTTATAAAGAATCGATTTAAAAACAAATTAACCCCCCTTAAAATTTGTTAGTTTACGTATCAAGATGTTGAATCTAAAAATTGAATTTAAAAAAAAAAAATCCGTCTCTATCGTCCAGAGCTTTTTTTAAAACTGCGGCAACAAATTTGATGAAATTTGGCTGAAAAATCAAACATCGGCCAGGGAGGCGCCAGTACTTTTAAAATTATATTAATTTACTATATAACCTATCCTAACCTGATGACATAAAGCTATAGCATTATTATAGGTAGGTACCTACTCAAAGCAGGGTGGATACACAAATGGAAATTTGAAATTTCCCTGACATTTCCCTGACCGAACTTCAGATTCCCCTGACAAAAAATATCAAAATTAAATACTGTTTTTTGTAATTTTTACGAATAAAAAAAAAGAGCAATTTAGATGGCTTCAAAATTTAAAAATTGAGGGGAAGGGGGGCGCGGACCCCTACATATCCATTTCTACAATCCTAGATTTTAACGTCGTATATATGTAAATACATATATATGAAAAAAATTAAATGAAATGAAAAAATGGTTTATTCCTTTCAATTACAAAAATATTACAGAGGCGGGCAAAAAGCCAATAAATACTTCAAGGAATTACCCCACACAAAGATAATAACTCCGAGCTGTGTGGGAGAGTATACTTCCTAACTACTGAAAATTAATTTTTAAATATTTGAACATTAAATAAAATATATCCAAAAAATGAAAAAAAAAGAAAGTTACACTTATATTTAGCGATAAACACTCATAAAAATTGAATAAATTCGTTCTGGTCCTATTCCAATAAGCCATGTAAAAACTATTTTTTTAAAGTTTTGACGGGTATATAATAGTGGTGAGCAAATGGCAACTGTTGCATTGCAGAGAAGATATATATATATATATGACTTTCATTTCTCTAATTTCTTTGACAAAGATAAAAATCGAAATATCAGATTCTTTCTTTTATCTATATATTTGTGAAATTCTTTCTATATTTAAAACAAAGTATATAGTTCAGTAGAACCGCGACTAGTTCAAGTGTATATATATATATATATATATATATATATATATATATATATATATATATATATATATATAGGGTGTATTTGAAACTCTCTTAAAAAATTCGTTCCTTCTTGGACAGGTCGAGTTCAAATCGCCAAATTCAAATTTGCCATTTACAGTGTCTCAAAAAATTCTAAAAAATCAGTTTTTTGACAATAGGGCATGTGGGGTGTCACAGTCGAAGTATTGTTCAGTGCTGATTCGATTACGACCACTCCCAGATCTCTAAGATTCACAAAGTCCTAGGTTATGTATAGAAACTCGTTGTTGGGACTCTCAATGGATCAGTCCACTGCTCTGCTTGGTATGCACCCTAGTTCAATACTTAGTTGATTTTTCCCACACATGGTTTACTATACTACTAAGTGTTGCAGTAACCGAGAGCCAAAGACATATCGATGTCACAATGTATCTGCGTGTTACTCTTTGAACAGTTTAACCACCACTCTTGATAATTATTTTTGACATTCGGATAACCCACCTATGAAATAATACGTAGTATGATAAAGTAGACTGTTGAAGTTCGATTGTTTAGGAGTTAGAATATACCTAAGAACGCTGCGAATTATTACACAAAGTTTTCATTAAAAAAATTCCCTGATATTTGGTGGTTTTTGCAAAATTTCCTGACATTTCCCCGAATTTTCTCGACGGTAAGAACTCCCTGACAATTCCAGGGTTTCCCTGACTTTCCAGTTGCGGGCCACCCTGACTGCGGCACCAAATTTAATGAAATTTGGCTGAAAATAGTAACTCGTAAACGAGTTCCACTATCTGCTTTACAAGCAGATACCATGTTACATGGATATGTCTTTGATTGGGGATTTCATAACGGTTGAACACGAGAGTTGTAAATAAATCCTTCAACTTTAAACGAATCCCGACTAATTCCAACAAAACAACGGTTCACTTATAGAAATGTTGAAAATAACTGTGGAGAGAAGCCACTACAATGAGTTGTTGTTAACAGTCGACTGTTGTCAAGAGGATGAAAATGTTTCCTATGGAATGGATTAAATTATGCTATTGCTTTACGTTAAGAATACTGTAATCGGCTTATTAAAATTGTTTATAGTCCAATGACCTTAGTTTAGGAATGTAGCCAGGTACGTAAGGAGGGGGAAATCGGTAGCTTGAGATGTGAACATTTATCACATAAATCAAGCGCTTTCCAACGAGTGGCGAACGATTTCTGTGCGATGAAAACTGCGGAAGTTCCATTCCCCTAGCAACGAATGGGTTGTACGTGAAAAACACTGAAATTGTGACACGAATTTTGCGTCACGGAAATTTTTGGTTGACCCCCCAGAGCAAAGACATATCCATGTCAAAATCATACATCGGCCGGGGAGGCGACAGTATTTTTACAATTGTATTAATTTACAACACAACCTATCCTAACCTGATGACATAAACCTAAAACATTATTATAGGTACCTACTGAAAAGGTTTACATGCCAGCGGTTGTTGTCATTACTTCTACAAAATGCGGTTTAGAATAGTAAGGGTAAAGTACGCACAGTCTTTTCTGTTATATTCCCGCATTTACAAACCATTTTCTATAGAATGGGGATTGATCATCTGATACAATCATTGAGCATATTTACAATATGTAAATAATATATTTACAAAATATTTTCTATGGAACTATCAATGTTGAATAAAATATTTACTCAGCATTTAAACATATAATTGTTGGGAAAAACTAATAAAAACTTTCGTTATACGACCGCATTCAATTTCAATAGGGCGTCCCTCCTATAATATGTCTAAAAAATACATTACATCAAGTAGTCAATCCCTTAGTGAAAATTCAGATTAGTTGGATATGTAGGTCAGAATGATGTGTATAGTTTGATGGTCTAGATGCTCCCAAGCTCGCATCTCACAAACACATAACATCAAGTAGTCAATCCCTTAGTAAAAATTCAGATTAGTTGGACATGTAGGTCAGAATGATGTGTATAGTTTGGTGGTCTGGATGGATCCCTCAGTAAAAATACAGATTAGTTGGATATAGGAGGGACTCCCTATTGAAATTGAATGCGGTCGTATAACGAAAAAGATCCGATCTTTCTTATGAATTAAGGTTTGAGAAACGAAAAAGCCCTCGTTTGTAAATGCGGGGATATAACAGAAAAGAACCGGTACGCAATAGGTATGAAGGTGGATTATTTGATTGTCTGTGCCTCGAACTATGATTTCTATCATTTTACACAATGATGGAATAAATAACGAGAAATCGTTATGCATCTCCAAAAGGAGCAATAAGAACGAATAATCTCAATTGCATGAAATTAAAACACAATTCAAATTGTTAAATTAATAGGGAAAAAATAAAATAAGAAATTTATCAAAAATGGTTACCAATGGATAGATGAATATCTTCTATCAACGTAACTCCGAATCATGGTCATGTTGCACAGAACACTTTCACAAACGCGATTCCGGTACTCACATCACAAACCAAAAACAACTCAGAATTCGTAAATCGGCGAATAAAATAGAAAATGTTTCCAACAGTACGATCTCCTCTGACGGTAGGACAGAGACTGTCGGCTTGAGAGGTGCCGACGCGAGAAGGGGCCCCTGTGGGCGCCCGACGTGGTGGGGAGTCTAGAGGGGTCCTGTGGTACCTGCCGGCGGACCTGGGGCCCCGTCCCGGTCCCCGCTGGTGAACATAATGTGCAATGACGTGTGACTTGAGAAAACAACATAACGAATTGTGAATTCTACTTAGTGCTTAAACGAGACGTGCACTGTCACTTCTCCTGAATATCAGTTAGGTAAGGATGTTATTTGACATGTATAGCCCACAAGGCTTGAATATCAAAACTAGATCTCAAATCAATTATGAACTTAAAAAAAAAAAAATATATATATATAAAGATCCGTTGAAAATTGTGGAAATTAAGCTAGTTACACGGATTTGCGGAAACACGACAGACCCACACAAACACACATATACACACAGAAACACACGGAACGAAAGTTATTAGAATGCAAGTGGAAATTTTACCACTGCAAACAAACAACCGTTTGTTTTTTGGAGACTAACAAGTTTTCCACATCTCAAAGGAGAAAACAATGCTACGTATAGAAGCTATACGAATCTACCAATACTTCACTATTACATCTGCACGGGCAACAGTTAGGTACCCAGGCGATCAATCTTAGCAATGCGATATGCAGTCAAAATAAAAGCACTACAATCCCACTGACTACACGATATCTCTTTTGCTCCAAAATCACTTCCACAAAACGCTCGCAGACGAAGCTCTTTCGATTTCATTCGTAATGACTTCAAAACCTATTCACTGACTCTACCCAGTTTTCAATCGCAGGAGCAGCCCAGGGTTCAGTTCTGGGCCCACAACTATGGAACGTGTCATACGATAGTGTTCTACGACTGGAAATGCCAGAAGACTGCTATCTTGTCGGATATGCGGATGATGTTGCGGCAGTTATCCTGGCTAGAACCACGGAATCGGCACAGAATAAACTGAATCAAGTAATGGCAAAGATCACTAGATGGATGGAAGACCATATGTTGACATTAGCAGCAGCTAAAACCGGAGTTGTGTTTACTTGAAAAATAATTCCTACCATAGTCCCAATACAAATAGGGAGTACAGAAGTCACCAGCAAACCAACAGTAAACTACCTGGGAATCACATTAGATACTAAAATTACATTCTGGGAGCAAATAAAGAAATCAGCAGACAAGGCATCAAAGAAAACAACTGCTCTTAGTCATCTCATGAGAAATGTCAATGGGCCAAGACCATGTAAGCGTCGTCTCATGATGACCGTTGTACAATCAATACTCTTGTACGGTGCGGAGGTATGGGCGGATGCTCTAAACATTGCCTACTATCGCAAGAGAATTATTGCAGTTCAACGAAGAGGAGCGCTGAGGATTGCATGTGCCTACAGAACAGTGTCAGAGCCAGCCATACTCGTACTTACAAGCAGCATCCCAATCCATCTATTGGCTGCAGAACGCAAACGAATCTTTGATAGAAGAGAGGAAGGAGAAAGAGCTCATTTAGCCGCTGAAGAGAGAATATACAATGGCAAGATGGCAGGAAATGTGGACTTTAGAGCAGAGAGGGAGATGGACAGCACGCTTGATTCCTCAGATCAAGGTATGGTTAGATAGAAAACATGGAGAAGTCAACTTTTTCCTGACTCAGTTCCTTTCTGGTCATGGGTTGTTTTACGCATATCTCTATAAAATGGGAAAAGTAGACTCCCCAATATGTACATACTGCCAGGAAATGGACGATGATGTGCTCCGTACTTTCTTTGTATGCAAGCGATGGGCTACAGAAAGAATAAGGCTGCAGGATGCTCTGGAATTACCACCTCAAGACATGACACCGGAGGTGGTAGAAGCCAAAATGATTGACAGAGAGCAAAAATGGAATTTTGTAGCTGCCTACGTTGAAGACATCCTCCAGAAAAAGATCATCTTGGAACGGGAGAGACAGAGGAGGAGGGAGCTCATGGACCGAGAGGACTAAAGAAATTTCTCAAGGACTTGGCCTGAAGTAATGTGTTAAACAGTTCCAGGCTGAGCTCCAACGTGGGAAAAGGAAGGTGAGGTTTTAGTGTGTTTGAATCCCACATAACCCGGAGTGCGGTCCCTCGCGGGTATCTTACGAGATCCGATTAACACCTTAGGATCTTAAAGATTTCCTCACCTGCCTACGTAAAAAAAAAAAAAAAAAAAAAAAAAAAAAAAAAAAAAAAAAAAAAAAAACCGAGTTTTCAAAGTGAAGGAAGCCCCAACCCATCTGAGGCTTGATTTGACGAAACACTCGAAACACTCCAAGAAATCAGCACTTCCTGACGAATTTTCCTCTGCATTCTGTGAATTAATGTTTCATTTCTCACCTTGCCAAATAGTGTACTGTGATGAGTCAACATCTATAAATGGTGTTGGGTGTGCAGTTGTAAATCGTAAAGAAGTGTACATGTTTTCACTACCTAAGTCATGTTCCATTTTTACTGCAGAATTGTATGGTATTCATGCATGCCTACACCTAATTAATCCTAGCCATCGTAAGATCATCATATATGTACTGATTCGTTAAGTGCGCTTCAAGCCATCTGGAAAGGAGTTGATGCCCACCCATTGATTGATGAAATACTCATGAGCATTCAACGCCATCTTTTAAAAGGGATTGATGCAATATTTTGCTGTGTTCCAGGACATCAAGGTATCATTGGCAATGAAATTGCCGACCGTGAGGCAAAGAAGTCATAAACCAGTGACCTTTGCCATTAAAATCGTAGATGACTACATGTTGACGATAAAATCTGCAGTATGGACTTCCTGGAAATCACGCCGAGAAGAGGTAATCCTCACCCGTCTACGAATCGGATATTCACGCCTTACACATGGATACCTCATGACAACACAACCAAGACAATCACCACCAGAGTGTCCTATGTGCAATAACTGCCAACTTACGATTCATCACCTACTTGTTGAATGTCCAATGTTCACCACGCCTTCAATGGATATCAGCGAACTTCTGGGAAATGACTCGACCAACTTTCAGAAACTGTTTCTGACTCTAAAATCACTGTCGTTGTTCCATCAAATTTGAGTGAAAGAAAATGAACAATAACAACGAATATGTGAAACTATTATTTATGTAATATTTTTGTAAATCTTGTAGGTTATGTATGGCGCCATTGATTGGTTGAATGCGCATAATTAAAAAAATAAAAAAAAAAAAAAAAAAAAAATTAGAGATTGAATGTCTAAACAATACACTCGCTAGCAGCGCGAGCGTATGATTTCTCTATCTAGAAATAAGAAGGTGTTTTATCGAAGTTCAAGCCCTTAGGGAAAGCGAACCGTTCAACGTACAGCGTTGCGGATGGTTTTAACCGATTCTTTGGGATTGTATTTATCGTTGACAAGCAATAATTCATTATACTGTTTCCTAGAAAGTTTTCGAGATCTCGATTTTGAATGTTTAGCCCTTTAATGCAACCTTTAAGGTTTGATAAAAATTGATGCCGAGCTTTTAGGACCATCTAGTCCCCAAATGTGATTTCAAACACAAGTTTCATATAGTTTGGACTAGGAATTAGGGAGAAAAGCCGCGGACGGCTGAAAGACAGATTTTGTTGTCGATTTTTGGATTCTAGGGATCTAAAACGTTAACATAAAAATGTCAGGGGGGTTTATTTTTTTTTTCTTGGTCGTTCAAAAAGGTTCATTATTGAAAATAATAAATCAAAAATAATAAACCAACTCGCTCTGCAATACCAAAAGGAGAGGGAAGAAATACTAGGCGAAGACCTATGTCAAACAGTCTGAAGTAAATGAGCAAAAATGTTGGACATATTATACATGTGTGTCGTGACGTGTGTCGTGTGTGGACTTCCACTGTCAAAAACTGAAAAAATTTGAATGTTTTACATTTTAAATTCTACCTCGCAGATTTGCATGCCTTACACTCTCCAAGTCCTGCATTTCGCAAGTTTGCAAGCCTTCCGCTTTGTAAGTTTGCAACTTTGGTGGAACTGCAAGTTTCTGTCGAAGGAGTTCGGAGATCAGTTTACAGGCACAAAATGTAATATCAAACATTATTGCATTAACCCCCAAGAATGCCGAAAATTTGACGAGTAAGATATTATACACGGTTCGGTTAAAGTTAAATAGGAAAATGAACTTATAAGTTAAGGTAAAATTTGAAGCATAAAGCATTTTGATAATGTATTTCGTGGGTGTTGTATACCTCGAAGAAAAAAACTGGTGACTTCAGCTTTAACATCGGAGCATGTTCTGTAGTTGACCATAATATTTCGTGGACATTGTATTTGACTAATAATATTGTTTAATTTATAATTGGTTTCGGAAAAGCTCGACTCGCTCAGTGATTATTGGAAATTGCATAATAATTATCTAGTAGTTATAAGAAGGACGACATAATTTCCGTTCTTCACGACAGAAAATAATAATACAAAATTAATGTATGGAACAGGAAGCGAGACGGATGACTGTTTTCAATATCAGGCACAGACTGTAGAGGGAAGGGAAGACTCGTGAACGCACTGCACACAGAATGTTGTTCTTGTCCTTGTAAAGAAGGTAAACAAAGGCGTTTAAGGCTCATAATCGCCGTCAAAGGAACAATATTGAGACTAATGGACGGATCGATAATGAGTTATTGTCTGTTACAGGAGAAGGTCTGACTTCCTTCCTGGCTACAACCTGCCGTCCTCACGGATCACTAGTTCACGTAATGAACTAGGTTAACCCACATAATAACCCAGGAGTGAAATGAGGTAAACGGAACATTCGTGAATCGGGTTACGGCGACAATACATAAAAAAGCTCACACGAGAGATGAGAAAATTATCAACATTCGGAGTGTAGAATTAGTGAAGGCAAGCACGATATTTACATCACGTGCTAAACATTTGCATGAACTTTGTTCACGAAAGTCTTAATTATGCAGCAATAATTATTCTCTGGATAGATCAGAGGGACAAATATGAAATAAATGCAAATTATTACACAACGAGATATAATTGTGTTAATACATAACACTTCTTCATTAACAATGTGTATTACATCAGCCAAATAGTTTAAACTAGTTGTGTAAAATCAGACTGGGGTTTCTCGACCACTGAGTTAAATGTAAAATGATTCGGGTTTCTCGAAGGTTGGTCAATGAAAAGTCTATATTCTAGGCCAAAGTTTCGAAATATTTATATTTGATCTCCAGGGCTGATAACAGAGGAGGGGTATATAACAATTAGAATCTTACTAATGTGGATGCGAGTTAATATGAACAGACAGGATGAAAACTATGGTTTTTGTATATAACTAACTTAGTACTACATATATATCTATTGTTAATTTACCTTGGAAAACTGTATTTGGACGCTTATTTCATATCAATCCTCGCCATAGAGTGGTTGTAAAACATCGTTTAGGAATCAGCAACTCAAGCAACCGTTCAGATGAAATTCATATTCCTCCATTCCACCATCACCTTATTAAACTTCACCTACCTACACCTATTTTTCCTTCATAATATCCGTTTTTTCATCACTCCACACTAATTCAATATATTCATCAATTTCAATAAACACCTGTTGATTCATTAGGAAAAATACAGTAACAATGATAAGCCGTAATCTTTCCAATGCCTACGGGATTCATTTCTAGTAGTGGCAGCTACATGGTTTTAATTATTTACATTATCCTAGTTTATCATATTTTAAATTAATGTAGGAAATTTTGTATATCCTTTTGGTTTATTATTTCCAATAATAAGCCTATGTGATCGTGTAGCAAAAAATTTTTATAACCCCCCCTCAAACTTTGTCACTTTACGTTTCAAGGTGCGTAGAATCCAAATTTGAAATGTCCGTCCGCCGTTCGGGCCATAAAAGGCCTAAGAATTTACTTAAAAAACCCGTTCTTTCGCACATAGACTCCATTTGGGGTCTAGTTGGTCCTAACGTTTAACCATCCCGATCGCTTCACTCGCATAGATGTTATGGGCCAAAAACGGGCGAAAAAGTGTCTTTTTCAAGACTTTGAGTTTAGACGTGTTAGACGCACGCCTGGCACGCTTGGCAGGGGGGTCACGGTGAGTGGCGAGCGGGGGGTGGAGCGAGAGGAGGCGCCGCGGCACCTTGTGATGGCTGGAGAATGGATATTTATTACTTTTACGTGTTATACCCATATAAATAATACACCGCGGCACCATGAGGTGGGTACAGCGTTCCTTCGAGGCATGAATATATGTTTTTATATAATTATATAACAAAATAATAATAATTGCTGGTTTTTATTTCACATGTCCAGTGACCTTCTTTATTGAAATTCGTGTTAATTGTTGATGTATTTTCCTGTACCTTGTAATTTTTGTTAAGTTTAAGTAATCTCATAAACTCCAGTATCCATGTCATGAAATTTTCTGTTTTGTTATATACATCTATTTTTTGTCATGTAAATTGTAATTGGGCTACGCCCGTATCTATTCAAATAAACAAATAATGGTGGGACAGAATCTCCTTAGTAGAGCAACACACATACAGGCAATATATTTACATTCCTTTCGGACTAGTCCGTCGTCACTAGCAAGAGCCGTCGGCGTCAAAACAGTTCACGACTTGCTAGTGACGATGGACTCCTACGAAATGTTGGTAAATTATAATTTTTCATTTATTCGTGAGTTGTGGATGTGGACATCATACATCCAGTTCAATGCGGAAATTTTCTGCGATCTGGTCGGTTGATATCTGGATACAATTGGATTAATAAATAGGATAAGTTAATTGCAGCGAGATAGATGATGAATACAAATTACCGTCGTCGTTACATAGTTCCCATTTCCCTCTGTTACATGGATACGACACGTCGATGTAACCGACTCGAATTCAATGGACCTAATTTTATATATCCCGGCTACCCACGGAAGTATACTACCAGTAAGTGTTATTACATTATTAACAACACCACCGGATATTGCCGTCATTAAATCTATATTCACGATGGATTTATAATCTGTTAATCAGCCTGTCTCGTTCCGTAACTAAGCCGCATTACGTTTCCAAACTGGCAATAGCGTTTTTTTTTCGGGCGGAGGTGGAATCGAGTAATGATCGTCGGAAAGCCATTTCGTCATCAACCATCATTAAAAAATCCGACGATGAGCTTATTAGGAATTTCCTTAGTTTTTTTGGTGCGTCATGTACCGTTCTCGAGTCTTTTATTGTTCTTGGCGCCCTTTTGAAAGCCCTTCCCTGACCCCTATCATTATGATGTCACTCCGTTTCGATTGTCTTTTTCAGGACTCGGGAGGAAGTTAGTGGGCGAGAGTCATTTTCTTACGGTACCTTTTCGAAAAATAGGAACCTGCAGCTTTACTGAGGCCGTGATTCGAAATGGGGTTGGGATGGTTATCTGCCGAGGAGCCTTTTTAGGGCTTCTGAAGCTCGAGATTGTAATCTTCGTCCGCCTCCGCCCTTCGTTAGGGTTTTAGGTTGCTAGAAAATTAAACGCAGTGTTGATTTGAAACTTCTAATTAGTTAGGCTTGTTAATCAGGAACAGATTTCAAGCATCCCTCACTGCGTAGATTGATCGGAACCATGGAAACTCCTTATAAATAAGTTCCAGTCATCTAGTTCAAGTCTTGGGGATGATATAGTACTCTGATATATATCGAATTGGTATAAACTATATATCATCTTATCTATATTAATCTTACCTAGATTAATTTCATGATGTTTCTTCGTTTCCATATGTAGAAGTGTTTTTATTTTAACATGGATATGACTTTTGGCTGGGGGTCAAGGAATTTTTCGCGACACGTTTTTGACATTTTATGTCTTTGCTCTGGCACATAACTCGAAAACCGTTACCAAATTTGATGATTTCCACTTACAACTGAGTCGTTGCTAGGGAAATGGTACTTCGTCGTTTTTCATCCCACAAAATTCGTTGACCATTCGTTCGAAAGCTCTCGATTTATCCAACCATATTATGTTAACTACTGCGAAGTGCGTGGCCAACAGTTATGAGCATGGTTATATGAATAATTGTTTACACACAGATGATCATTTTCAATAATTGATATTGTGAACATGATTGCAACCGATTGTCACTTTCTGATGATTTCATTGAGCTGGTGTTACGATAATTTGATTCGTAGCAGGTGATCCGAATATTGCAAGAACGGTTTGATTTGTGAAGCGGTGGTTAAATCATTTTAATAGGTAATTTCTATGCTATACACTCTTGGAAGCTGTAATTTCGTATGTAGCCTCTTTAGGACATTTCCTTGACGATGCCCGGGGTCCGGATCAGCTGATTGGCTCTTAAAGCTAATTTCTATGCTTTACACTCTAGGAAGCTGTAATTTCGTATGTAGCCTCTTTAGGACATTTACTTGACGATGCCTTGGGTCCGGATCAGCTGAGTGGCTCTTAAAGCTAATTTCTATGCTTTACACTCTAGGAAGCTGTAATTTCGTATGTAGCCTCTTTAGGATATTTACTTAACGATTCCCAGGGTCCGGATCAGATGAGTGGCTCTTAAAGCTAATTTCTATGCTTTACACTCTAGGGAGCTGTAATTTCGTATGTAGCAAGCCTCTTTAGGACATTTAGTTGACGATACCCAGGGTCAGGATCAGCTGAGTGGCTCTTAACGCTAATTTCTATGCTTTACACTCTAGGAAGCTGTAATTTCGTATGTAGCCTCTTTAGGACATTTACTTGACGATTCCCAGGGTCCGGATCAGCTGAGTGGCTCTTAAAGCTAATTTCTATGCTTTACACTCTAGGAAGCTGTAATTTCGTATGTAGCCTCTTTAGGACATTTACTTGACGATTCCCAGGGTCCGGATCAGCTGAGTGGCTCTTAGAGCTTGCATACGAGTCTGCAACTAAAGACATAAAATGTCCCAATGTGTTGCAGACTCGTATGCAAGCGTTTCTTTATACACTAAATAAGCAGCAACTTTTCCGAAGTGAAAAGATGAGACCGACAACTCAAACGAATCCAGCCAATTTCCTAAAATTTTTCACACGTTCACACACATATATCTTCTGATAAGTTCTATCTAGACCCACAAATAGGAAGATTTATAGAAAATTGGTGGATATAAAGTTTATAAAAATTTCTCAATTTTCTCCACACACAAAATGTAAATCCGGCACTTTAGATTATTATTAACTCGAAAAGTGAAGGCTAGGTAGAATTTCTATTGATTTTTCACGTACAACTAATGAGTTACTAGGGAAGAGTAACTCCCATAGTTTTCATAGTAGGAAAATCGTTCGCCACTTTTTGGAATGCTCTCATTTTATCACAACATCTCATGACCTCTAAGCCATTGTAGTGTCAAGGAATGCTGATTTATTACTCTACGTTATAAACTAACATTGTTTTGTAACCATAATGGAATAATCTTGTGAAAAGAAAGCACTACACGGTTGGTAAACAATTGAGTGGTAGGTACCTGCTGGTAAGCAGTAGGTACTAGACATATCCATGATCTTTTGTTTTTCCCATCAAGGGAGAAATTAAAATGCTTGAAAAATGTAATTAGTAATGGACCATTGAAAAAATACTGATTTCGGTTGCAAAGTGAAGTAGAACAATCAGTTATTCTGATTTGACATGGATATGTCTTTTGGCTGGGGGTCAAGTTTTATTTAAACTTGGTAGTTTGATTTAAATTTTGTAACTGACTTATACCTATTTTCATTTCCATGTGTTTTGAATTTTTTAAATTATGAAATAAACTAATATTAAAAAAAAGGAAACCATAAAAACAAGTTTTTAATGTAACTCTATCTTTTAGCGAATTTTTGAAGAAAATTAAGCTATTGCTCTCGCCTCAAAATTTGTAGAATGTGAATTTTTGAAAAAAAATTATGCAGAAATCCGTTTCAGGCTATTCTGAATCATATTCTGAAGTTTAACGCATTTTTTTATGTATGTATATATGTATGTATATATGTATGTATGTATATGAAGTGTTATTTTTGTCTAGTGAATAATACAGGCGAGGGTTTTTTGGATTGACCAAACTAGACTTGTGGTTTATGTTTTATTTCCCGACGTTTCCACCCAGGGTCTGGGTCCTAGTCATGGGATAATATTTCCAACAGGTGTGGAGTCTTAAATGTCAACAACACTAGTTCTGAATAACGGAACTGATAAGTTCCTCTGATAAGTTCCTCTGAATAACGGAACTGATAAGTCCCTCTTATCAGTTCCGTTATTCAGAACTAGTGTTGTTGACATTTGAGACTCCACACCTGTTGGAAGTATTATCCCATGACTAGGACCCAGACCCTGGGTGGAAACGTCGGGAAATAAAACATAAACCACAAGTCTAGTTTGGTCAATCCAAAAAACCCTTGTATGTATATGTATGTATATATGTATGTATGTATGTGTCATTCCAGACGATAACTGTCCGTAGAATTGTGCTAGAAACTTCAAACAAATTTTAAAATGTTAAGGGCACAAAACGAAAGTTCAAGTTCGTTGGCCAGCTTGATCGGATTACATCTTCGGGTTGAAATTTTCAAAAATGTAGTCAAAAATTTCAAAATAGCCTGTTTTTTGCGATTTGTCGTGCGAAATAATTTTTTCAGCATACTAACATGTGGTATATTCGGAATCAGCGTAAAATTTCCTATAAGAATATGTAGGTATCAAGTTTTCAAAAATTTCAAAGTTGAAAAATCAGTCAAAAATCGAAATAATGCCGTTCGCTGGTTGTAAAAATCGGTAATATTCTTCAAAAATTCGCTCATGGGGTCATGCTGCATGACTGGACTTTTTCTCATGTTCTCGGTTAATTTTATTGTTGTTTCAATATTTGGTAGTTTCTTGGCAACAGTAAATTGAAACAAAATCACATTGATAATAACTTAAATTAAATTGACAAGGAAAATCATTTAATATTTTATTGACTCTGGATTCTTTGTAATTTTATGCAGACGTTCAATAGTATCCTTCTCCTCCCTCCTCCTCCCTCCTCCTCCTCCCTCCTCCTCCTACTCCTCCTCATCCTCCTCCTCCCTCACTCCTCCTCCTCATCCTCCTCCTCCCTACAATACACTACACTTGTAAGGTGTCCCATATTAAATTTCAAATTTTCGAAAATTTATAGTATATCTAACTTTTTCTTCGCCAAAATTTGATAGATTAAAATGTACTCCAGCATGAACTCGTGTGCAAAATTTTAGATCGATTGGATATTGGGAAATGGGTTAAAAATCGATCTGAAATTTTGTCTCAAGCAAGAAGAGAATCGAAGTTAAAAGAAGGAGTTAAAAAAAATTAAATAAAAAATAAAAACTGGTGAAACAGGCCATTTAGATCAATGGTTCACCCGATCCTCTCCTGTCAAGACGGTGATAGCCTCGGTCGTGAAGGAAGTGGGACCCCGTCCACCGATAACGATAACGACGGTGATGATCGTTGTGCAAGCGATTGTTTCGCCCACAACTTCAAATGAGACCACACAGAGCGGCCGATGGGGTCTCGCGGGGTCCGTTCTGGGAAGGACGAACCGTCGAGTCGCCGTTCCCGTCTCGCCAACCGCTTTCTTCGCTTGTGATCCCCGGCTGCGATTCAAGGACACAATTTAAATGCCACGTCCGACTGCGTTTATCCTCGAGAGGATTGTAAAGGCACTGAGCGCGCACCAACAGGATTTGTGAACGGCCACGAACAAGGTGCGCGTGCTGTGTAAACACTCACCCGCACCGAGCAATGTTTGTGAACAGCGTCCGTTTACGCGCTGGGTGCGGGGTCGGTCCAACGACTTCGGTTTTTCCGCGAGCGCTAGATAGTCATATTATGAAAAGAGCTCAAAATTATACTAGACCGAACTACAAAAAGTCCAGTCATGCAGCATGACCCCATGAGCGAATTTTTGAAGAAATCTTCGACATTTCAGCCGCTATTGATTGTATAGAGAAATTCTAGTTTATGATTTTGATAGACAAACATGGAATGACATTTTAAACAAGCACCTACTGCCTACGTTTTAAACAGCATGGTTTTAGGATTGGTTATACAGGGATACTTCCATAAGAGTAGTTCAATCTGAATTTGGACAATGTTTCATGCAAATATTACCGATTTTTACAACTAGCGAACGGCATTATTTCGATTTTTGACTGATTTTTCAACTTTGAAATTTTTGAAAACTTGATACATATTCTTATAGGAAATGTTACGCTGATTCCGAATATACCACATGTTAGTATGCTGAAAAAATTATTTCGCACAACAAATCGCAAAAAACAGGCTATTTTGAAATTTTTGACTACATTTTTGAAAATTTCAACCTGAAGATGTAATCCGATCATGCTGGCCAACGAACTTGAACTTTCGTTTTGTGTCCTTAACATTTTAAAATTTGTTTGAAGTTTCTAGCACAATTCTACGGACAGTTATCGTCTGGAATGACACATATATACATACATACATACATACATACATACATACATATATACATACATACATACATACATACATACATACATAAAAAAATGCGTTAAACTTCAGAATATGATTCAGAATAGCCTGAAACGGATTTCTGCATAAAATGTTTTCAAAAATTCACATTCTACAAATTTTGAGGCGAGAGCAATAGCTTAATTTTCTTCAAAAATTCGCTAAAACGCTGCAAATTATTTCACAAAGGTTTATTATTTTTTCAATTGAGTATGATCGTAGTTTTAGTTGGCTTGCGTACGTCATGAGGCCCGTCCAGACTCCTCGGCGTGTCCTATTACCAGAGGGTTCGGACTCCAATCCGCTGAAGTAATGCAATTTTAATTTATGAATGATTTGCATTGTAGATGGGCTGGATAATTATTTATAACATCCTATAGTATTGTATAATATACAAAATATACTATGACTTGTTTAAGGTATAATATGTTGATGGGTATTACAAGTATAAGTAATATATATCCGTTATCCTACGCCCCTGGTGACGTGCCGCTATGCCCCTACAAGGCGCCGCGCCTCCTCCCCCTCAGCCAATGTTTTCATCATTCCACTAAGCGTGCCAGGCGTGCGCGCGTACGTCAGTCTAACACTCAAAGCCTCGAAAAATACACTTTTTCACCTATTTTTGGCTCATAGCACCCATGGGTGTGGAGCGATCGAGCTGGCGAGAAGTTAGGACCAACTAGACCCCAAGTGGAGTCTATGTGCGAAAGAACGGATTTTTTAAGTCAATTCTAAGGCATTTTATAGCCCGGACGGCGAAAGGCGGACGGACATTTCAAATTTGGATTCTACGCACTTTGAAACGTAAAATGACAACGTTTGAGGGGGGGTTATAAAATGTTTTTGCTATACGATCACATAGCTTATTATTGAAAATAATAAACCAAAAGCAAATTTTAACGTGGCTTGTGAAAAATGGGGCCGTTGATTGCGAAACTATGCTAGACAGCATTTACGTATAATATAATAAAACAATAATTTGACTATAGAGAGTTTTTCCACTTATAGAATGTAAGGTCAACAAATACCGTTGTAGTTATAATATTTAAGCTAGATGTAGATTATGTAGATGTTATGTCAACGTGCTATGTTTGAAATTATGGGCAAATCGCCTAGATCTTAACTAACAGCACGGACCAAGCCTACCGTTGAAAAAGCTAGGCGAGTAGCCCAGTTCTACTTTTGTACTATCATCATATCTATGTGTCTCTATTGAAATAAATAAAATCTAACTGTCTATCTATATGGGGGAGGGGGTGACCTTTAGAATTCAACACTCGCGAACCAGTAGCAGTTCATCTTGAAAATCTCAGCAGCAAACGGAGAGTTATCAAACCGTTTCTAAGAGTCCGATATAACCAATAAAAATCAGTTATATTAGGCTTCATTTTTCTTGAAGAATTAATAAAATATAAGAATGAAAATGAAAAACTTTAGTTCTTATTTCAACCAATTACTTATAATAGTGATCAACATGATTACTTAGCAGTGTTGAGGTGAGTTTGTTTTCTCCAATCAATGTAATAGCTTTAGGATTTGAAGCTGAATTCTAGGTATTATAGGTACGTTATTGGCTCCACGATCCTTTTTTAGAACTGAAGTCATGTCTTGTAAGTCAATTACTATACTACACACTAATGAAAAACTCTGGAGTGGACAATAAAACAAATGTTGACTCAGTAAAAGGTGGAAGTGGGCAAATGTACCTCTGGGTTGCGGCGGAGTCTAAGTATTTTATGAAGCCCAGAAGTCGTGAGCTGGGGGAGTGGTGCGGAGTTATTAATGAACCCGCGAAATTGATTAACATCAGCTTCTTCTGCGGCATCTGTGCTGCTATGAGGAAGTTTTCAGCAAACTGGCACACTACGATTCACCTCATTTGCACTCTCTAATTACCCAACAGCTGCCCACTTTGTCAGAAGGTTCTTTTTCATAGCGAATAGATAAAAAATTGAATTAAAGGAAACCATTACTGCCTGTAATTGAGGATGCACACACATAATTGTGTAGGAACAGTTTTACATTGAGTTTCAGAGAATTTACAATTTGAACATTAATTTCTGGAATTTTTTGCATTCAAGATAACTGCGAAAACAGCATCCCATTTACACTAACGTGCAAGTAGAGATGTGTTACACTAGCAATGCCAAGAAGCAAAGATAGTAAGTCCCTGATTAGGCGTAATTGTTGAAGCTAAAGCTTTTTCATATATATATATATATATATATATATATATATATATATATGTATACATTCAGGATAGTAGAATGACCTGTCTAGTCTTGAGTTTTTTGTTCTTTATTGCGACGTTTCAACGTATTTTCATATACATATTCACATACGGAATGTATTAGTCAACATACGTTGTTGGTGAAGCCAGTCTTACAATATGGTCAATAGGGGAATAGGACCCAGATCCTGGGTTGAAACGTCGAAATAATGAAGAAAAAACTCAAGACTAGACAGGTCATTCTACAATCCTGAATTTATAATCTCACTAGTCACAGAAACATCAAATTATATATTTATATATATAAAAAGCTTTAGCTGAAGCTTTTTCATATATAATTATGATAGTTTTTTTGGGGTTCTTGAGAGTCGGTCAGGCAATTATAAAATGAGTTATAAATGGGTGATTAAAATATGTTGTTTATTGAGTGATTGCTGATGTTCAGATGTTCACATGTTTTCATGTGTTGTTTCATATTTTCACATGTTTTCATTCGTCAGTATTCCGAGCCCTGATGATGATGTATAAATACATCGAAACGTTGGCCCTGAAGTCTGAATTTTATTATTGCATGACCGACTCTCAAGAACCCCAAAAAAACTATCATAATTATCACCTAGCGGTCAATAAACTAAACCAAACTAAACCATATTTTTCATATATATATATATATATATATATAAATATATAAATATATATATAAATATATAAATATATATATATATATATATATATATATATATATATATATTCAGGATTGTAGAATGACTTGTCTAGTCTTGAGTTTTTTGTTCTTTATTGCGACGTTTCAACGTATTTTCATATACATATTCACATACGGAATGTATTAGTCAACATACGTTGTTGGTGAAGCCAGTCTTACAATATGGTCAATAGGGGAATAGGACCCAGATCCTGGGTTGAAACGTCGAAATAATGAAGAAAAAACTCAAGACTAGACAGGTCATTCTACAATCCTGAATTTATAATCTCACTAGTCACAGAAACATCAAATTATATATTTATATATATAAAGCTTTTTCATATATACATATAAAAAGCTTTAGCTAAAGCTTTTTCATATATAATTATGATAGTTTTTTTGGGGTTCTTGAGAGTCGGTCAGGCAATTATAAAATGAGTTATAAATGGGTGATTAAAATATGTTGTTTATTGAGTGATTGCTGATGTTCAGATGTTCACATGTTTTCATGTGTTGTTTCATATTTTCACATGTTTTCATTCGTCAGTATTCCGAGCCCTGATGATGATGTATAAATACATCGAAACGTTGGCCCTGAAGTCTGAATTTATTATTGCCTGACCGACTCTCAAGAACCCCAAAAAAACTATCATAATTATCACCTAGCGGTCAACAAACTAAACCAAACTAAACCATATTTTTCATATATATATATATATATATATATATATATATATATATATATATATATATATGAAGCTTTTTCATATATACATATAAAAAGCTTTAGCTTCAAAAATTACACCTAATCAGGGACTTACTATCTTTGCTTCTTGGCATTGCTAGTGTAACACATCTCTACTTGCATACATATATATATATATATATATATATATATATATATATATATATATATATATATATATGAAAAATTAAACTCTAGGATTTCTCAAAACGGATTTCAATGAAGAAATTTTTCAAAAATTTTGATTCAACAATTTTTGGAGACATTCCAATAGATTCATTTTCTACGATAATTCTCTAAAACCGTGATATCATTGAAGTACTATAAATGCAATATCCTGAATTTTCAGTACAATAGGATTTGAGGATTTGTGGCGGAACTAGGTTGAAGGCACAAAGTGCTATCTCGGGGTGTGTTTGTACTCAAGTAAGTATTAGTACACCGAAGGCGCAGTGTATAACTTGTGCAAACTGTTCAACACTAACCGGCTAATCAGTAAAGCATATCCCCTCGACTCCGATTACTCGGAGCAAACACCAAACAAGTCAACGCGCCCGACACAAATTGAAGACAAACAGTTCAGCGCTAGAGGCGGAAGATTTGAGGTCTACACATCAAAGAATCGAAAAATCGGGAAAACATAAACACGAAGTATACTAATATGGAACGAACATTGTAATGAGTAATCATGATGAAATACCAATTAATCAATTCCTAGCTTTAGTAAAAATGAAGGTATTGAAATGGCTTCAAAAATTTTAAAGTAAAAATTTTCTTCATTGACATCCGTTTTGAGGTATTCTGTAACGAATCCTAGAGTTTAACACTTTCATATGTATATGTACTCGTCTATATTTATATATATATATATATATATATATATATATATATATATATATATATATATATATATATATATATATATATATAGACTTCTTCACTAGAGCTGTCGACGCCGATACGGCGAAATATTATCAATTTTGTAAGTTATATTTATTTGTTTCCTATATTTTCCGACCATTCCAGTTGTGCATTTCAGCAGGAGTGCTCCGTGGTATCACCACCCGCGTCCTGAGATGTTCTTACGTAAATTGGTGGTCATTTTATAGGGGCACTTCCTTTCATCCCATTCTTCCTCCTCATCCTGCAACATCCCTTATCCCCAGAGCCGGCGTCGGGTAAACCTGGGCGTCCTCCCCACTTTTTATAGATTTATTTGTTAATTTTTTCAATTTAATGGTGTGCCCCCTCCGCCTTTGAGGGAAGGTTTGAAAAAAAAAAAAAAAAAGTCATTCCAGACGTCAACTCTCGATACAAATTCCGTTCTCAAGCGCCAAAATCAAGCTTTCCAAATGAAAGAATGAGTTCTTTGGCTAGCATTTTTAGAGAACATTAACAAGATTTCAAATTTCAAAAAATGAGTTTAACAAAAAATTACCAAAAATGGCTTTAAAAAACTGCTAAAAATCGTTGAACCTATATTTTAAACAGTATCTCAGCCAAACAATTTCAACAACGTTGAACTAGATCATTAAAAAATCCATGAAAAAAATATATGCCGAAGAATTTTCTTCACATTTTAATAATATTTGCTGAAAAAATTAATAAAAACTGGAAAAAATAGAAATCCTAAATCTATTTGAATTGCAAAAGATTGTTTACCACGAGGTTTTTGCCATAAAATTGGTAGTTAGCAATTTCTTTGCACTCAAAATGCACGCAGTTCAAAACAATGTAGCATAATACAATATGATAATGTTCGAAAATTTGATCACACTATTATGTTCTGTGACTAGAACATTTTTCACGCTCAGAGAAAGAGATTATACCTATCTTCCAAAATTAAATATTTCCACTTGCGATCAGTAATTGTGGAACTACAATTCGATCATTTCTGAATGCAAATTTTTAGCAAATAAACTCAAATATTCAGAGATCTAGGAGAAAGTATGGTCCATTATTTCATTGTGCAAGAAATTAATAATCTAGTGAGGTTTTTGTGATCCGTCAGAATATATCATTCAATTTAACTTAGCTTTATATTAAATAAATTCAAACTTTAATCAACAGGAACTAACAGAAAAATTGTAGGTGAATGAGGTAAACAAGAAATGGAGGTAAGTTAGTATTCTAACAAGGCCCATGTCTGATAATTTCGAAGAGAAGCTAAATCTGTCAACAAATTGAAGGATTATTGGTATAGGTAAGATTGCATGAAACATTAGCTATTGAACAAAATCTCGGATGTTGGACAACGTGTGAATATACAACGAATCAGAGGAGAGTTCTGATGGAAAATTACGAAGGAACGCAGAACTGCGAAGGCTCTTCTAATCCAAACGAGTCGTGACTGGAAACTCAGCTTCTGGATTATCAACACGGTCACGAGAAGGGGATGCAGGTCAACTGAAATGCAAATATGCCATAGCATAAGCTGGCAATACAGTATACATGTACGTGGGAATTCAAATTTAATAGCTTATTGTTTACATTGTTTCAGATTCACATCCAGGGAACATAGCGGGTCGGTGGAAATACAAACAAAAAACATATCTGACCAATCCAAAACATGATGATGAATTAAAAAGTCTTCTTAATTCATAGATGCAACTGAAGTTTGGTAGTGTGGATGATGGATGAATTATACTCGTGTACTGAATCAAGTCAGCAAATAAATTAAGTCATGTGAACGAAAATCGTTACTTAGAACACTCGATTTGTGAACAAATTTCTAAATTATGCATATATAAATGCTAAAAACAGCGTTAAATATATCTGATATAGCATCAGTGCATCGTATACTGGAATAAAGAGAAAACTTCTGGTAATTGGGTGTAAACTTCTGGTTATTTCATGAAGGGTAATTGGCAATAATGAACATTCGATACTCGAATTCTACATACTCGTAATAAAACTGCACAGCGAGAATGAAAATGATGATGAGGATCAAAAAGATCGCCCATTTCGGCTCAAAAGACCCCTAACATATTGGTACACAAATCCAAGCTCTGGATCTCCTGACTAATGTGTAAAAAACTTGGTTTTTCAACATTTCGAACCATATTTGTATAAATTGTGAAAGTGTGTCAAAAAACGTGGTTAGATAAAAAAAACAAAGGGTGGCCCACTTCGTTTGAAGAGAGGGATTTTCACGACCTTCTCTGTCCACCTCCTACTTCTAAGGTGCTGGCGGTATAAATCTGCAGAAGAGGAGGGCAGTATCAATCTCGCCAAGGAGGTGGGCAGTATAAATCTTGCCAATGGGATGGGCAATCTAAATCTGCGAAGGAAGTGGGCAGTGTAAATCTCGCCTAGAAGGCACACAATTATTATCGGAATATGCAATTATAGAATAAATCTCATTGATATCAAAGAGGTTGGTGGAAAGGTGCTTGAATTGTTTGGAATATTGAGTTGTTGAGTCCAGGAAATTGGGGAAGTCAAGCGCGGTTACCCGGAAACCAAACGACACGGATACGCACAGTAGCTCGACGAAGCGTTTTATCATCCGGCAATTTACAGGTGACGAGGAAAAGGAAATCGGTAATTTTTCAAAGTTTAAAATGTTGAGGGAAGGCTAATCAATGGTGTTTTACTGTTTAAGTTCAAATGATACGTTATAGGACCTGTGTTTACGGCGGATGGCCAATGGGGTGGGCAGTATACATCTCGCCAAGGAGGTGGGCAGTATAAATCTCGCCAAGGAGGTGGGCAGTATAAATCTCGCCAAGGAGGTGGGCAGTATAAATATCGCCAAGGAAGTGGGCAGAAAAATCTTGCCAATGGGGTGGGCAGTATAAATCTGGCAAGGAGGTGGGCAGTATAAATCTCGCCAAGAAGGTGGGCAGTATAAATCTCGCCAAGGAGGTGGGCAGTATAAATATCGCCAATGGGGTGGGCAGTATAAATTGGATTATTATTAAACAGTATTATTGGATACTGACTGGCGACAGAGCAAAATGTTCGGCCCGTCAGGCCGCAATGTGCGCTTTGTCAGGCCGAAACGGGCGGCCCGTCAGGCCGTAATGGCGGGTGTTGGCAGGAAAAGCCTGCACGGGGTGTCCACCCTACTAGGGATGTCAGCTGATTGAACAGACAATATTTATTTTGAGGCAGGTCAATGAAAAACTGAGTAATTAGGTAATATTACTGTGGGGCTGTAAATAATACTCAACCGGACCATTACAATCAAAGTGCACATGATCCATCAGAGATAATTCAAAATGAGAAATTTCTGCAATCACTCGATTGCTATCCCAAATGAAGCGATATGCGGTGTTAAATGAAAGAGTATTACGAGTCAGGGGGGTTGGATGCATTTTATGATCAATTTGAATGCGACAAAAATTAAAATTTACATTGAAAAAAGTGAGAATAATACTTGCTGAGAAGATTACTCGTTTGGATACGCATTAAAATTCAAAATCTGAATGAGATGAAGGCGTAGAGGATAATGTGGGTTGAACTCGCATTATCTCGGAAAATTGCATTACCAACACATGGCTATATGGTCCGAACCAATCGAGATGAAATAAGGAGGATCGTGTAAAGCAGTGTAGAAAGGTGAGCTCAATGGCTGGTGGGCTCTAAAGCTGAAATACAACGCGAAATTATGATGACATCAAACTAAATGTACAAACTCCAACCGTGTGACAGCTTCTTGTTAAAAACCACAATCTGTCAGGCTGTGTTTCAAGCGAGGAACCGATTGAGTCATTAAACGTTATAAAAAATCTTGAACAAGGGGACACCTAACCATTTAGCGATTTTCGGTTTTCTGATACGAATGATGGGAACCCAAAATTGAGAAGGAGACTGCAATAAAACACATCGCTTTAATCAGAAGAAAGAAGTTGGTTGCAAACGAAGTTAATAGCGATGTGTGAGTTCTTTTGAAGAGGCAATTGAACGATGTGAAAAACGATGGAATGAACGATGCAACCAATCTCTGATTCAAAAACGATTCTCATTACAACTAATTGTTGCCAATAAACTCAATCGTAAAAGTGGGCCACCCGTCATAGACCTCCCATTTCGGGGACACAAGCGACGGTCAATGCCGACATCCTGTCATTGGCAATTACATATTCTTCACATTAACTTTTATGGTTTATTCCGGTGGGTCCAATACAACCCCACGTTGAATTCTGTAGTATAATCAAGCTTATAATGAAGGTGAATTAAAATCGTACAGCAAAGACATTGATAATAATGTTCAATTATGTTGTATTATTAAGGGTTATTAAGTAGATGTTGAGTAGATAATAATGATGCTTGGAAACATGATTTTATTGGAAATACCGATGATCGATTTTCGGCTGTGAAAATGCCATAATGAATTCTGCGCCCGAACCGTTTTCTTTTAAATACTTATTCTATACAGTGATATCGGTATGAGAAAATGGCATGTCTATCCAGTATCTTTCCAGATACTGACCGTGTACTGATTGCACGATATTCAACTAATGATTTAGGATCACTAGTTTTCGGAATTGGCACAATTATGGATAATTTCCAAACATCTGGATAAATTCCAAAATTCAAAGAGGTATTATAGATGTTGGTCAAAACAGTTAACACAGAGTCGCCTAACAGCTTTAAGAATTGCGCGGATATAGCATTTACAAGTCAAATTAACCTTTTTACAAGTCAAATTAACCTTTTTACAAGTCAATTTAACCTTTTTACAAATCAAAATAACCCTCCTTGAGCAATGCGCAAAAATCGTTGAAGGGCAAAGAAAAGAAACTGAATACATTGAATACGACAAAGTAGGTGTAATAATAATTAAAAAATATCAATTTTCCAACAAAAAATATATCAAAATTTTCCATCAAAAACTCAATCAACAAAAATATCGATTTTCCAACCAAAAATATATCAAAATTTTCCAAAAAAAAAAAAAAAAAAAAAAAAAAAAAAAATGAGGTCGGTATTCTTAAAGATCACAGTGAGAAGGAATACTGGTGTAGAAATTCATGAAAAAGGAATGCCAGTTAAACCCGTACTCCTATTTCTTTGCCCTTCAACGATTTTCGCGCATTGCTCAAGGAGGGTTATTTTGATTTGTAAAAGGGTTATTTTGATTTGTAAAAGGGTTATTTTGATTTGTTAAAAGGTTAAATTGACTTGTAAAAAGGTTAAATTGACTTGTAAAAAGGTTAATTTGACTTGTAAATGCTATATTCCATCAGAACCCACGGATTTTGATGTGACTCCGCCGCTATTTTGAGACAATATCTTGCGACATTTTTACTTTAAAGTCCCGATTTCTCGGCCACTTGAGAGTAGAGAAATTAACGTCGTAGACAACAGTAATTTTAGCGTGGAACTACGTTAATTTCTTTACTCTCAAGTGGCCGAGAAATCAACTAACCTAATTGAAAATCATCGTGATCATCCTTCAAACTTGTGGTGCTTTTTCAATTAAGTAGGTACTAGTTCGAAGGAGTTTAACTGGTTTCTTGAGTTTGTTGATTCGAGAGGGTTTTCGATTGGATGGAGGAAGTTGATTAGTGTTAAAGCCGAGTATGTAAGTAGGTGGTTTCCCATATTTATAAATTACTAACCCGGATCGCTAAAGTGTTGTATAATCGGGGGCTGTCAGCAGGGACGGACGAATTCATAATTTGTTACTACACTCAGTGAGAGGAACCCCTTGTGCGAAGCCCTCGAACCCACAGCTGTAGTTTGGTAACCGAGAGGGCTGTTGGAGTTGTGAAGAGGTCGGAGATGTCGGCATCAAATTTCTGAAGGCGCTGGTTATACACGCAATAAGTTGAAGGGACTCCGTAATAACAAAAAAATTCCCAAATGTGCAACTAACCACCACATCACCAAATTCCCGTAAAAAGCCTTTTTTAACAAATCGACTAGAAAATGTTGTACATTAACAAATTTATAACCCTTTACTAAACAATATTCTGCAATTAAAGTCGTAGGCATCATACTATTTCCAGCCATATTTCGCCATTTCTGCCTATTTCTTCAGCACAATAATTGGTAGCTTACCTTTCTTTTGTTGTACATTCATCATTGAGAAAAAATCGATACCATGATTCCGAAGTGTATAAATGAGAAATGGAGTAATTTTGATATGGTTTTAGAATGTAGGTTTCGTGGGATTAGCACTGAGAATTTAAGTTTCAGGGACTAGCGTTTATAATTAGGGGTTTCAAGGATGGTTTGGAATATGCTAAAACCTACAATAATTTAAAAAAGTTCTAGTCATGCAGTATGACCGTAGGAGCGAATTTTCTTTTCACTCAAAGTGCTCAATTTTCAAAACAATGCAACATAACAAACTACGATAATTTACGAAAATTTGCTCATACGATCATGCTGCATGACAGGAACTTTTCAGCATAATTTTGTGCGAAAAATTTTCAGTGTCCTAATTAATTGTTGATAATTTTGTTTTGGCTGAAATTCTGCTAAAAATTATAAATTTAACCATTTTTGGCCGTTTTTGCCATTTTTATTGATTTTGTTGGTACATTTTATGAAATTTGAACAACTTAATGTGCTCAATTTTTTTTCTAAATTTTGATTATAAAACTTCAAAAGCCATTGCAATTTCTACAAAAATTTGCTAAAAGTAATGAATAATGATAATTACGCACCAAATCCTTAGCAAGTTTACCAAATTCAGACAGTATTTTAGTTAAGTTTTCCAGGAATAAGAAATCACGTTGGTCATTGAGAAAGAAAAAACTCCAGAATCAAAATGTCCACTCGAGTTTGTTATTTCGAAGTTTCCAGAACGAATATAGGCCCCTCCTTGGACTTAGCGCAGTCAGTGTGCAAGCGAATTCTTGCTGATTCCTCTAACAATTTTCAGGGATATTGCTGGAAATTAAGCTTGTTACTAGGATGACAGACACATACACACACCCACACACCAAAAGACACGGAACGAAAGGTTTTCAGAATGGCCTAAAACGTGAAATGCGAGAGCAAACTGTACCACTGTAAAAAAACAACAACCGTATGATTTTTTGGAGACTAAAACTTTTCCATCTCTCAAAATCGAAATCAATGCTTCCGCTGCCTATAGGTAGACTTGGGAGGAATTCAAGAGATGAAATTAAGCATCTAGGTACCAGTGATTCACTAATAGGTACTTCCGCACTGGCAATAGTTAATAAACTCCATTTAGGGCCACTTTCACCAACAACTTATAAATCCGAGATTGGCCAAACTCGATTAAATATAATCTCGAGGATCAAACCTTGGCGTCTTTCACCAACCCAAAATTCGTTTAAACCAAGATTGGAATAATCGAGTTTCCCTAACGGAGATTCCGGAAACTGTCCAATGAAAAATTGGACAATTTGAAACGACAGTTAGAAAACCCGCCATGTGTCCGACATATCAAGACAATAAAGCAGTGAATCACAACCACGACCCGTTTTTTACCCGCGCCGTTTTTATCTAGTTACCTAGTTACTATCTACTCGCAACTTTTCGTTGACTTCCAACAAAGAAAGTGTGACACATCATTTGACGGAAGCAGGACGGTTGATCACCTTATTTAAATGTACATAAGTTATTTTATGTGGTATAGGTAGGTAGGTACATACTGTACAAGGGATAGCAATTCAACATCGTATTATAACGTGCTATCATCATCGATTATACTTTATTTTCCTACCATCTTACATCAATTTCGTATTATAATTCATCGATTTGATGGTATAAAAGCCTTTTTCCAACTTATACCTATTCGAAGGGAACTCCAGGTGAGTGTCGATAAGCTTGAGGACTTTCAAAACTGTCGGTTTTGGGAGCCGGAATCTCCGCCGAAATTCGACGTCGTCCAACCCGTCAAAATGTGGAATGCGCCGTCGGATCGTCCTTGGGCGTCGTTGCAGGACATCGTCCTCATCCGAGGAATCAAATTAGTCCGAGCGATAAATCGCGTGAATTCATCATCAAAAACTTGAATAACAATAAACTATATATAAACTATAATAATAAACTGTGAACCAAAACTGTAGAGGTATGAGGTATCAGCTGTTGGTGCGCGGCCATATTGCTCGATATCATTTTTATCACTAATCTGAGATTGGGAAGTGTAACTGGCCGGGGCTTGGGAGATTAACCTCAAGCCACCTCGTTAGGAGTTTAAACTCGTAAAGTAGTTTGGTGAAAGACGATTAGCTGGAATCTCGATTATTTGTTAATCTTTTCTAACTTAAACTCGTTTATGTTGTTGGTGAAAGTGGCCCTTAGCAAAGTTAGAATGAATCCATTGGAATTATATCACTTGATATTTCCATCATTGGCATTATATCAGCTGATATTATAAGGATATTTCAATCGTTTTAAATCGATAAGAAAAAGTCAATTTGAGGAAAATGGATTAGTGTGTAAGTAATAATCGGTTCATATACAGTAAGTTCTGTTGTACTAAGGAATCTGCTGTATTCAGCTGTTTGAGTATGTTCATAAAAGCTAATTGGAGGGAATCTATATTGCCATAGTAGATTTATATGTAGGTAAGAATTATAATAATTGATTAATCACTTTTTAGTTCGATTGTATTAAGTTTATCTGCTGAGTTCAGCTAGTTATCAAAGTTCAGAAAAACCGACTGACACATCCCACACGCTCAAAGAAGCTATATTGCCCGAAATATGTAGAAATATAATCGATATGCAACTGCTTCCCTTCTAACAAATTTACTACGGTTAATGTGTCGTTGAAAATTTATGACATTTGATCCAAACAGCAAAGATGACTCCATGTACGATCTTATGTCAAAACTCCCAAATCACAAGGAGGCAGTTTTCTTGATTAGTCTGAGATAAAGTCTATTGCGGCTCGCGAGACCATTGAAGTAAGATGCTGCACATTAAAACCTCAAGCAACGACCAAATCCGATAATAAAATGTATTATTAACCATAAAACTGCCCAATCTACATGTCGTTTTACTACCAATACCACCTGTAGAGCTCACGGTAGACCTTGTCATTACACAGGTTTCAACTAATAGAAAAAATGAACAGGGCTTTAAATACACGGGGATTCAAAGGCGCGCGATCTTTATCTTTCACCTCTGAGATTGTTTTACGAGTTGAAACCCTATACACCTTATGATAAAACATTATTACGTTTCCGGAGTGACGAAATGACGCAAAGGAAGAAGACTGGTCTTCAAGATTGCAGTTATCTAATAAACGATCCCCTATCTTCCCTATGGAGAAGGTAATTACATAACGCGTTAATAAAGTTCACCGAAGAGCCACAATCCTAAATAATAAGAGTGAATGAACGGGGCTGATCCCTCTCAAAATCGTGATTAATTTCGATCGATAATTCGTATTCAGTCCAGTCATCCCAGCCACGAATGCCCATTCATCTTTGCTGGTTATCTGAACTTAACCACCCCTAAATCAAATCAGGTAATTATTGGAATGATCCCCTTTCGAATTTCATTAGGGAAGTAGGCGCACACCAATTACCTACTAACAGTATTCTTGCGAGACGTTTTTAATCACCAATTAGTGCATGGGAAGACTTTAATTAACAATAGACACGTACGCAAATATTTACATTCCCCGATAATATTTAGGAAATAATGTAAATGATAGGGATTTATGTATATAATGAACATATGTATAGAAAAACATTTAGGAAGAGGAAAATTCTAATTCTCAAACGGGCCAGTTTTTTCATGCTCATGAACTCCACTTAGATAATATCTAATTCGTTTTGAAGAATTTTTTAGTATGAATATGTTTTAGTCATGACCCAACAACAGAAAAAAAAACGTTACGATTTTTTGTTACATGAGACGGATACGAAAGTAGCGCGATACCGATAAACAGCTAGCTGGGTGAGCTTAATTCTCTCCGATTCACTCTAGGAAGTTGAGATTTGATAGGGAGACTCTTTGGGACATTAGAAGACGATTGAAATTATGGGCTTTTTCCTTATCAGCTGTGAGCTAAATTCTTTCCTGTTGACCCTAGGAAGATGAAATTTGAGTTCAACGAACGACATTTAGCGTTCCCGAATCGCATTCTACGATCCATGGCATACACACTATATACCATAAAGAAAACCAGCATTCCGGGAATCAGCAGACAGCGAATGAGAAAAGCTTAAAGGGCTAAAGATGTTCATGTTTTTTTATAATTTTAGACGCAGTCATACTTTTGCCTAATCGATCAAAAATGCTGAAATTTTAAACGGGATTACTCTGAGCCTGTATAGAATTTTACAACGAGCAGTACAGCCTTGATTAACTGATTGAGATCATCTGAAGTAAACTTCTTTTCTAATCAACATATGATGCTGAAATTTGAACTGAAATCTCTCTGGGACACGTTGAATGGAATCGCAACGGGAGAAATCATCGATTAATAGATTGAGCACAGAAAATAATTTCTATTATAATCGAAGGTGTGAAACTGTAAAGATATTTCTTTGCGTACACCATTTAAAGAATTTCCCATGTTGTACCAACTTTGACTACAAATACGAAACACGTGTTGGAATGTCACACTTTCGACCTCAGATTCGGATTCGGGGCGCTTGAAAACCTTCAAGCACCGATTTTCAACTCAAAAGACCGTTTAGTTTGGCTAATAAACGGGTAAGAATATCACGCGTCGCCAAGCAGTCATCGTGCAAATTAATTTCAAGAGCCGTATGCCTGATCTGATATCCATCATATGACACGCTGTTGGAGAGCTCTAGCTTATAGCTTTCTATTGAGCAAATAAAAGAATAACCCTGTAAATTCCCCATTGATTTGTGTATTATCTTCATCGATGTGATTATGGTGCAATTCACGTACCTCTTATTAATTTTTAGTTATGATAGAGGTTTTGTCGGGCGTGATGTTGCTCATAGTTGTATATAGTCGGGATTCGGCCCAAGGAGAAAGAAATAATTGCAATATCTTTGTAATCATCGTAATGACGTTTCGGTCACCAATCTGAGACCATCATCAGGTAAGTTAAAAACTTTTTCCTGAAAGAGGACAGTGTCAAAAACACGATGTTTTATAAACCTCATATAATCGCTTGAGCCAACAAGCCAGCCTAGAGCCAAAACAATTTTTTGGAGAAATAGTATTGAGAAACAATATTATTTTGGTTAGATATATTAAAGGGCAAAAATGTTGTTTACGATGTGAAGATCTTTTATGAAGAATTACCTAGGCCCAGATATCAATAACAAACTACCAAAAACGCGGCAGGCCGCTCGTACTTTCTCTCTTATGCGAGAAGAGCTATGAACATTGAAAATTTCTCAGTAATTTCAATGCTAGTATACACAATCATAAAAAACTCACTAGGTTGCTCAGTAATTTCATTGCTAGTATACACATTCATAACACCTAACATGTTTATAGGCTGCGTGACTTTTTTTCTTTGTGTAACTAAATTTCCGTTACAAAATTTCCGGTTGACCCGTCGACTAAGACATTTTCAATGTCAAAATAAGATGCATAAGACAACTATGACTGAAACAGAGGGATGAAAATATTTAGAAAACTAACGTTCAACATTTGGCATCCATTACTCATTGTTATCAATGAATTCAAACAATGAAATTGTTTTGGCTCTAGCCTGGCTTGTTGGCTCTAGCGATTTTATGAGGTTTATAAAACCTTCTGTTTTTTACACTGTACACTTTGAGGGTAAAGCTTTTAACTTATCTGATGATGGTCTCAGAACGGTGACCGAAACGTCATTACAATGACTGCAAAGATATTGTAATTATTTCTTTCTCCTGAATCCCGACTATATACAACTATAATTTCCAGTTAGTAAGGCATTTCTAAATATTAAATTCGTTGTTTAAAAAATAAGTTTGTTTATTTCAAATCTAAGAAGATGTTATTTTGAATGTGGCGACTGAAAAGAAGATAAAAATGACACCTTCTGAGAGCCGTTGACTGGGAGAACATGAGAGTTGGGCTTGAAAGCCTGCAAGTGAGTAAACGCATAGAGCAAAGAGATGGATGTGGGACCGAGTACGAGAGGAGCATTTACCGCTGGGAGAAGCTCTTTGCCTTTATCCACCTTCCCTCGCTTGATAAGGCGGACCTATTTACTTCTTTATGGCATCATACTCTCTCGAGAGATAATTCTTTCGGCGTGTCCCTCCGTGAATACTTTATCAAGTTTCGAGACGGCTACAAAAAAAAAAAGAAGAAAAAAACCGTACCTATGTACTTGACCTACTTAGAGAGGGCAAACAAGATTCGAGGCTTTACAACGAGCGCGTTTCATGACATTGCGTTACGTGCGGCTATTTGCAGTAAATAAGTAGGCGATGAAACATGAATAGAAACTCATAGGATCATTAAAGGCTGTTGAGAAACGATCTGGAAATAACAAATTGTTCTACCATACCATAAACTGGTGTTCCTATCATATGAAAGTAATGTAGAGTCCGCAGAACTGTAGTGAATTAATACACACTGTGTGGTAGTGGAAACGGATGTTTTTCAAAACGTATTCATTTATTGAACAGAAGAAAAGTCCAAACAACTATATATACATTACAGAACAATACATTAGCCCACCAGCAAAAAGTTCAGTGATGAATGGAATTGGGGAACGGTTATATTGATTGTGTGCAGAGGGTCCAACAATGATGCTTCATTATATATAATTTACGGATATATGTATATATGAAGGGTTGTTGTCTATTGAATAATACCCGTTTCCACCCAGGGTCTGGGTTCCAATGTCGGGAAATAAAGCATAAAGACCACAAGTCTAGTTTGGTCAATTCAAGAAAACGCTCGCAAACAAATTATATAAAACAAACACAAACACAATAAAACAAACAAAAACAACATATATAAAACACAGGACGTGTCCACCACCTGTTCCTTTGCCTACCAAAGTACGTGTCGGAAAAAACGCAGGAATTTTCGTCTCATTATGCCAATTTCTTATCGTCAGCAAGCTATCTTGCGATGATAACGTTTGTCTACTCGACTAACTGCGTTTTAATTATTATGTCAATTTATCAAGGAATGGCCGCAAATAGGCATCTCAAAAAATTAAAAGCCGGAAGGGAAATTGAGATAAGACGGTGTGGATTCCTTCCCAAGTTATCAGATCTTTTAAGGCAGGTTATCTACAACAAAATGATTATTTGTATTTGTAAATGTATAATATCGTCTACTCATCACTACTATCTATCACCTACTATAGTACTAATGTGCGTCATTGTAATACTTATTATAGCTTAATAGTAATTACCATTTGTAATCTATATCTATACCTACTATTTTATAAGAATGAAACTCCGTCTGTCCATCCGAGTTATTCCCTACACCATTTCAAATCACCCTTAGTGGTCCACCGTTTCCAATCATTCTACATGTCCCACTCAACAGTAAAGACCATCGGATCTATACAGCCATACCGAGCGAGCGAAGCGAGTGAGGAAACTAGGCTAGTATCGTATAATTAAGAGAACCTACTCATGAAAATTTCATTTCATCATAAACTATAATGTCGTTAGAAATAAACGTCAAAGTCACTTTGAAGGGGGGTCTGTTTCAAGTGAGATTTTTATTGTCTATGGACATAACAGTATGGGTAATAAACGGTAACTAGTAATTGAAGATAGTTTGAGGAGATGTTGCAGTTTATTGGCTTTTCTTGGTCAAGCATTTAGGAGGAGTGATTGTAGCGAGAATATGGAGGGCGCGTATATATTACGTTTCGCACTCCAGACGCGTGTGGATAGCCATAAAGTGGTGGAGGTTAGTGAAGGAGGAGATTACTGTTTTCATAACATTTAGTAACTGTACCAGTTTGTAGAATTTCTTCATTTTTGTTCAAAGGGAGGTATGTTGAATGTACTTGAAAAATTCGAAATTACCAAAAGTGACAGATCTAGTAAATGTTTAAATGACGATATACCTCAATATATATTTCACCACTGATAGGTCCATTTTTATAAAGCTTGGAATTATCCCTTCACAATGTTGAAACCATATTTAGTTGTTTTTCCCCTTTTCACTTCATCTAATTATCTATAATCCCCCGTCACTTTGTTTGCATTTAATTGGTTGTACCTCCTGCCCCTTTCCTTTCTCTTGACCAATAGGATTCTATCTCCCTTCACCTGTGACTATTAGAACTGTGTCCTTTCGAATGTGTCTTCAGTTATTGTTTGTTACTGATGATGTCCTAACCGTCCAAATCGATTTAACATTGTAACTCTTTATTTTCCGTGGAAATAGACAACGATTTTCACTAACTTCTGTTTTGAAATGGGTTTCCACAACTTCGTCGCGAGTGATTTAGTTTTAGTTTGTACCAGCATTGTGGAGAGAGCATCTCTTACGAGGTAGCAGTTCTGAGGAAAAAAGTCCATATTTGCCCAGATTCTGCTGCTGATCATATATAGTCTACCAGAGTAATTTTGGACAGATAAATGTACCAGCACAAGCTGTTTTGTTCCAGAATACATCCATTATGGACGTTCTGTCCAAAATTAGAGTGTTGGTTTTCCATTACCATTACATAGAATGGTCGTCCCATCATCTCTCTTTGCTTCACCAGCTTACATATATCGTTTTTGAGCCCACTGGACAAGACACATTCCAGTTATCTAGTGGGGTTGTGGAGTTAAGGAGCAATGAAGATGTTTCCCCTTAGTGGATTACCTATTTATAGCGTGTGCTCAAGTACTTTCGCCTTCAACGGTCTCTACAGGAGCTTAGGTAGGGTGGAGACAGAGTACGGAGACAAAACTAAACTTCAATTTCATTTCAAAATTAGCTTTGCTATCAGTTTGCCTGTCTCACTATTATTTTCACAAGAATTATAGTGATTCACAACACCCCTATTAACAACAATATCTTAGGATCCTCTGCAACGGATAGGTACTGCCTTATAACTGAAATCTGCCTTGTCTGGTACCAGTTGTGGGCTCGAAAACGACACCTGCAGGGTAGTGCTGCAAAGAGAGATGATGGGACGACCATTCAATAATGGAAAATCAACAAATTTTTTGCTCTGAACTACCTAATATCTAGTTCCTGATGATGCCTACTCCAGGCGAAACTAGTAGTAACTAATACTTTTATCATACAAGTGGAACAAGCCTTCACATCTTCCCCCTTAACCCATATACACATAATTTTCAAATTATAATAATTTTGTTATCTCCAATTCAGAGTGTTATAAGCTAAATTCCGGGCAGTGCTTTACATTTAGATATAGAATTCCTAATTCGAAACAGAAACTGTTAGTTTCAGAAACCACTATGTAAAATAGAGTCGGCTAAAAGTCACTCAGGAGGGTCCAAGGCTGAATGCATTTCAGAGCAAGCCGCGGTACATGCAAATGAATGATGACGAATGAATGGGCAATCAACGAGGTCCTGTAATATACGTATCGGAAGAGCAGAAGGAGTCGGAGGCATCAAAGGATTCCGTTCCACACCTGACTGACCCCAACACTCAAAGGTCGAGGCACCAGGGCGTCATCACAACTATCCCACTACCATTTAATAGCGAGATGGGCTACGTGATAAGTATTCATGACTTAGGAGGCTTTCCCCACGAGCATCTGCTACAGGAATGTAAGATGGGGTGGACATATATGACTATAGTTAATCCGTACGGTCGTTACAAAATAAAGCGGGGAAGATATATACATACAAAGCGCCAGTTTAGGGAGCCTTGTTTGAATTCATTAAATGCATAATGAGAACATGATTTCAGTACCTTAAAGGTAAACCATCATATATGCGAAACCCCAACTTTTCAGCAAAGCCAAAAGAACCTTCCGAAATTCATTTTATCTTGTTATGAAAAATCTATGGTATCAAATATCAAAATAATAGTTATGAGCCACCATGCCAACTATTTAGCGAATTTTCGTTGAAAACGAAGCTATTGCAATGGCTCGGAAAATTCCGGAAAAATCCCACGACGGCGGGAGGGTAATCGTTGTTGAACCTCCAAAACGGTGAGTCTCTCTCTCTCTCTCTTACATCTTGCGTTAACAGCAATAATATTAGTGAGGGGATGAGAGAATTTTAGGCTTTCTGAGCAAAAAGACATTAAACACCTAGGAGAACAACTCATACCACTATTTAAGAAGGTCTCCAAACCTAAAACCTAGAAATAAGCTGTATCTCTATAACCTACATAATTTAAGAATAACTACATACTATGTAAACTCAAATACCCACATTATAAATAATCACAATATAGCTACCTACAGCATAGAACAACATTTCAAGAAGAAATGCAATCAAGCCAACCTCATCAACATAACTCAATATACCGCACACACTTTGTGACCACAATCACCACCTGAGCAGAAGTAGCAGGGATGAAAAGCGCATCACTGTAACCTTTTTCAGTCCCCAGCTCTAAAAAGTGCAAAATCATTTCCAAAAGGCCTGCTCTCCTATTATAAACCGTTTTATTTTACTTATTTTATACATACAACTACGGCTAGTTACTATATAGTAATGATTATAAATATTGCAAGGCCTTTGCGACATACTCCCCAAGAAACTGTGAGTACAAACTTAAACAACTGTATAAAAAAAAAACTAAGTTAAGCTGATTGCACTTCTACTCATACCATTCTTATATTATATCTCTCATTACAGGATACCAAAGTAAACCTATAGACATAGAATGAATAAACGAATTACTACAACAACATGTTACCTTAAAGTATGTTGACCACAATACTGTCCCACCTTTGGCGACTGATTCCTACTATGTTTACTTCTAAGTAATTATGCTACAACTTATTTAATAGGTACATAACAACTATATAACTACTTCATAACTATCAAACAATTTAAACTAGAACCTACCATATAATTATCATAGAAATTACAACATTCCTGTTGTCTCTTTGTATATTATAGCTCCCTGATGAGGACCATTAGGGCGAAAGCGCTAGGAGTAATTGAATAAATTATGAGAAAAGCAGCCTAAAAATCTCTCATCCCCTCACAACCACCTTCACCATACAAATGGAAAGGCTACCAACCATAATGAGCAATAATATTATTTAAACTCCTACCGTTTATACTAATACCTAATCCATTGCTATCCCGCATACCTTTCTCTCTCCCCTGCGGTATTTCTTTCATCTTTAAAAGAAGTGAATATAAGAAACTAATCAACCGACAGGCTAGATAGAAAAAACCCCCGATTACTTTTCTTTTGGAGCGACACAAAGTAAAGCGTAATAAATTATCCCAGTGATTGAATCTTCTTCTAATTATTTCACCTGAACCCCAATATTATACCAAAAGATTGAAATATACTATAGAAATCCAAGAATTTTGATCACGACAATCGGAAGATTGTCACTAACAATAGTATTTTAGAAAAGGAAGAGAATTTATTCACTTCCTCTTTCCTCAACCTTATCACTGTGCGTTCTATTGTTGAGAAAGAAAAGAAGGGAAAAGATATAAATATGTAAGGTACCTACATAAAAAAACGAAGGGTGAACGGAGGGCGTTCAGGAGGCCTCAGTTTCCGGAGCTTATCTCCCGCCTACTCCTCTCAACCCTTCCCGCGGTGGAAAATACAACCCAGAGGCCGACGAGCTCCATTACAAACCCAGACGGGTCGAAAAGATAAAGCCTCCCAACTCTAGGGAACTCCTAGCGTTGTAATATGAAAACGCTGAGCTCGTTTTAATGGGAACAGGGAACGCAAGGGCGTGAATGAAGAGGTTCCATAGCTATTCTTGAATAAGAAACACTGAAAGAAGGACGAATTATCCGAGATGTACTTCGCCGTAATTCTGACAAAATACTGTAACTCGGATTAAACTCAGGCTTCGTAGGGAAAGTTTCAATATCCAACTTTTTTAATCAACAGAAGGAGGGTGAAATATGATGAGGTAAATTCAGAGTGGAGAGGGAGTTTCATCCTACTGACAGTTTACCATCAGAGATCACGAGACGTTCCAGACCAGACGCGAGCACCTCCCACCGCACCGTCTTTTCCCCTTCGTTTGTTAAGATTAGGGTTGAGTCGATTCCGATACCGATTCTCGATACCACCGATTCTTAGGCATTGGTATCGGCCTAAAGCCGATACCGATGCCGCCCGGTGATGGCGTTTTATTACACTACGGTACCATTGCAACCATCTAACGACGAAGATGGTTGTACCGTGCAACCGTTGTGTGAAGTTAGGAGTTGCGAAACATGAATTGTCCAAAACACAACTTACAATTATAACTTTGTTTACAAGTAGGCTTGAGTTATTTTTTGTGTGTGACAGAAGCATTAGACAAAGCTATAAAAGTATAAAAGCCTAGAGCCAGTCTTATTTGGAAATACCTAATAGTCAGCCTAGAAATCAATCCTAGGCAATAAAAGTTGCCTATTAATTGACACTTGATAGATAACAAAAAATATCAAATTTTGTATTTGCACAAATCAAATTAACTAAAGCCTTGAATGAGAATAAATCTGGAATTTAGAATTTGTAATAAGAATTAATCTTTAAGATTTATTTAAATTTAATAAGTAACTAAAGCATTAAAGCTTCATTGGAACAAGAACTCCTAATGACAATAAATAGAGATAGAAAATATATTAGCTAATTAGACTAATAACTTCATCTACGACGGAACGGTAAGCTATTGGTGCCAGTACTCATTGCGAGAGGCTATCATTTGCAAATATATTGGGATCAATTTTTTGTAAGTGTAAGTTATATGTTGTACAAAAAAATTTGAATAGGTATATTACTAGTTCGAGAGGAATTTTTGTTTTTCACCTTCAGGTATGTTAGGTATTATGCGCCGATGGTTTCGGTATCGAGAATCGGGAATCGATTTTTTAGATATCGGTATCGGGAATCGATGAATTTTGGTATCGACTCATCTCTAGTTAAGAGTATCTCAAGCCTGCCATCTGCAGCCACGGAAATCTGGATACTGAGGAAATCACAGTCTGACCGGCTATGAGTAGCGAAGTTTAATGACTGTTCACTGGTTCTTGTTCTTGCAGCTCTCTGTATACTGGTGGATATCACAACAGACTACTGAGTCAAAGAACAGGAGATAGATTTTTGCATTTGAATTCACCTCCGAAACATATTTTTAAACGTCATTATTTGAAGCCATATTTTAGAACATTATTTTGATCTATTCGTATAACTAATCTGTATTTTGCTAAGTGATTGACTACTTGATGATATGTATTTTTGAGATGCGAGTTTGCGAGCATCCAGACCACCAAACTATACAAATCATTCCGATCTATTTGACCAACTAATCTGAATTTTTACTAAGGGGTTGATCACTTCAATCAGAAAGACATGAAATAGCTTTAAAATACAGGCGTTCAAGTTCGATTCAGAATATTTTGTTTGTACATTTGACAGTAACCCCCTACAGTTACGGATATTTACGAAGTTTGGCAATACTGAGGGGTTGCTTTGTTGGGAGGAACAGGAGGAGTGGGAGTTGCTCGCGTCGGGTCTGGAACGTCTCGCGAGATCACGCCTGCTCAGCAACTGGAAGTGTGTCAACTCTGAAACTTATAAACGCGGTGGTTGGATGCACTCGACCTCATATCACCAGAGAACGTTTGATTGATAGAAAAGTAAGGTATATAACCGAGGATTTCACTCCCCTACCGTAATGCGGGCCCTCTCCCTTCGCATTCGTTAAACAACTCAAAGCGCCTTCAGGTTGTGTATTCTTTACTTATGTATACTGTATACTTATGTATATGTAACGTGAGACAAATTTTTGTAGAGAATATGGGTCATGGAGGACAGACGACCAATACATAGAAAAAATGCAGAAATCTGGTTCGTTAACCTTGAAACTACTGTTGCAAATGTAACTACCTAGTCTCAGTGCTCAACAAGGCCACACCATCAAACCTCCTAACTATCAAGAGTCGTTTCATTTCAACTTTCGATTGTGAGGTCATCATCAGTAACAAACAACAATTGTTATTGCTTGCTACTGATGATGACCTAAACGTCAAAATCGACTCAACATTGTAACTATTTATTTTTCGTGGAAATATAGACAACGTTTTTCACTAACTTCCGCTTTGAAATGGGGTTTCACAACTTCGACGCGAGTGATTTAGTTCGTATTGATGGCGATCTTACATAATAGGCAGTAGGTATTGGTATCCCAATCAATTCCGCGGGTTTGATCAGTGTGAACTGAGTTCATCTAAGTTTATTTTGGCATAGAATATATGCTTTACCTTAGCCCTTCAGCCGAAAACCGACACAAAAAAGTCCAGTAATGCAGTATGACCCCATGAGCGAATTTTTGAAGAAATCTTCGACATTTCAGTCGCTATTGATCGTGTAGAGAAATTTTAGTTTATGATTTAGACAGGGATACTTCCATAAGAGTAGTTCAATCAGAATTTGGACAATGTTTCATGCAAATATTACCGATTTTTACAACTAGCGAACGGCATTATTTCGATTTTTGACTGATTTTTCAACTTTGAAATTTTTGAAAACTTGATACATATTCTTATAGGAAATTTTACGCTGATTCCGAATATACCACATGTTAGTATGCTGAAAAAATTATTTCGCACAACAAATCGCAAAAAACAGGCTATTTTGAAATTTTTGACTACATTTTTGAATATTTCAACCCGAAGATGTAATCCGATCATGCTGGCCAACGAACTTGAACTTTCGTTTGTGTCCTTAACATTTTAAAATTTGTTTGAAGTTTCTAGCACAATTCCACGGACAGTTATCGTCTGGAATGACACATACATACATACATATATATACATACATACATACATACATACATTAAAAAATGCGTTAAACTTCAGAATATGATTCAGAATAGCCTGAAACGGATTTCTGCATAAATTTTTTTCAATAATTCACATTCTACAAATTTTGAGGCGAGAGCAATAGCTTAATATTCTTCAAAAATTCGCTAAAATATGAACAAAAATAGATGGTGTGTTGTAAACATGGCCACAAAAAGATGCATATAATTCAGTGTGCGGCAGAAAGAACTCCCTGATAAGTAATGCTAATTTGAAGAAAGTAGCAAGATACACAATTTTTCTTGTAATTTCTAAATTCTACAACGCAGTTTTATTTTACGTAGTTTCAAATATTACGTCACTCAAATGCTGCCCTCCACCGGCGATGCACAAATTCAGTCTTTCACGAAAGTTTGCAATAGCCTTTGATATCTCTGAACGTAACTGTGACTCGCTGGAAAATTAACTTCAGCCGCAATTGAGTGACTTTTTGCTGAACATGGACAGGAAAATGTGAGGTTTCTGCAATTCGGAGCACCAGCCCACACCTGTTTACGTTCTCTTGGCACTTTAAGGGAAATGCTCTCAGGGCATCTCATTTCCATGTGCGGTGACATCGAGCGGCCTCCACATACACCAGATTTGACCCCCATGTTTTTTGTTTTTTTTTTTTTTTTTTTTTTTTTTTTTTTTTTTTTTTTTTTTAATGGACATGTCTTTGCTCTGGGGGTCAACCAAAAATTTTCGTCACGCAAATGTTGATGTCACGATTTTCCAAACTAATGATTTTCTCGTACAACCCAGCCGTTAATAGGGGAATGGAACTTCCGCAGTTTTCATCGCACAGAAATCGTTCGCCACTCGTTGGAAAGCGCTTGATTTATGTGATAAATGTTCACATCTCAAGCTACCAATTTCCCCCTCCTTATGTACCTGACTACATTCCTAAACTAAGTAGATTGGACTATAAACAATTTTCGTTTAGCGGAAACTAAATAGAGAGCGTCTGTATTGGAGAAATAACTTAAATGGTATAATTTGTAGTATGCTTTTTGTGCCTCCAAGAATAATAAAATAAATTCTTTATCCTACATTTCGTCGCCTACAGTCCAAAGTTAAAGGATTTGTTTAAAACTCTCGAGGACAACCGTTATGAAATCCCCAATCGAAGACATATCCATGTAACATGGTATCTGCTTGTAAAGCAGATAGTGGAACTCGTTTACGAGTTTCGGTACGTTATACTTCATCACGTCTAAATGAATAGGTTTCAAAAATAAAGAGTGTGAAATCTTTCAAACGGATGATTTTTTTTTTTTTTTTTTTTTTTTTTTTTTTGCCACTTCAAGGGTTTTTGCAGCCTTCGATTCCTCCAATGATCTGGAACGAGGTTGTTAAACTTCAGTCTTCATGGCCCTACATAAAATATTCCAGTCATGCAGCATGATCGTATGAGCGAATTTTCGAAAATTATGATATTGTATACTGTTAGATTGTTTTGATATTTGAGCTTTTTGAGTGCAAAGAAATTGATAAATATTAATTTTATGACCATAGACGTATTCTAGAAAACAATCTGCCATTCAAAAAAAGATTTTGGATTTTTAGCTTCTTTGCAATTTTTATCGATTTTTTTAAAGCAAATTTTAATGAAATTTAAGTACATTTTCAGCATAATTTTGTACATCAATTTTTGAATGTCCTATTTTATCGTTGATAAACTTTACTTGAGCTATATTCTGCTTAAAAAAATCGTTAAATTGCTATTGTTTTAAGCGACATAATTATTGAAACCACGTAAAATAAAACTGCATTATATGTAGAATTTTGAAATTACAAGAAAAAGGTGTATTAGCATTTCTCATCGGGGTTTCTTTCTGTCGCACCCAGTAAATAAGGAACGCAGACATTACGTAACTGAGTATCTCTTTTTGTAACGGTCGGATCCACTCAAAACGTGTAATTTTTACGTAAAACTTGTGAAGGACTGTACGTACCTACGGTTTTTTTTCTTTCATAAAAATAACTCCATCCACTCTCCAATTTTTCGAGCACTGTAGTCCTATTATAGGAGTCCATGCAGATGAGGATGGAACGATAAAAAACAACGTGGTAGAGGGATGTTATTGCAAGCTCACCCTCGTCCGAGAATAACAGCTAAAATGCGAGGTAGCAAAAAACGAGGGTGGCGGAACTGGAAGCGCAACAAAAACGGAAACTTGAGAATGTGTGGAAAAACATATTTCGCTGTACTTCAATGTTAGGTACGGCAGAAGGAAAGCGGCAACGAGCGGCGGGCGCAGACAATAAAATGAATGAATTGTTGTGTTTAGAGGAAAGCTCTTATCATGTACCTGTGTCAGGGATGGGCATATTCGTAATCGTGAACACTAGTACGAATATATTCACAGAATCCTTTTCAGAAAACCTTTTCTGTGAACTCGAATACGAATATATTCAATTCTAATATACCTTCGAAGATCCGAACATCACCATTCTTTATACGTGATTACTTAAGCAAGAATTGAACACAGAACAGAGATGGGCATATTCGTAATCGAGAGTACGAATTTATTCGCAGATATGGAACTACGAGCATATTCGCATTCACATCTGCTAATACGAATGTATTCGCATTCACAGAATAGGTTTTCTGTGAGTATATTCGTATTCGCGATCACGATAACGAATATGCCCATATCCGTTCCTTGTTAAATTCGAGCGGAAGTAATCATGTATTTTGAAGAATCATGATGTTTGGATAGGATAGTGGCGTCTGACAGGGATAAGAGCATGTTGAAGATATGGGCTGTGACATTTCTGGGATTCCAGAAGGGCGGCAATTGTTTTGGTGTCGTTGGGATGGCGAAGGGTTCCATTCCAGCGAATCATTCCTACTCGGAACCGATGTAATTAAAATCCAAATATCGGATGTTACGAACGATCTCTTCTGGCTGCAGATTGCCATGAATATCCGTTGAACTGGAGTTGTCAGGGTGTTCCACTCTTGGAGTAATACATTTTTTTGGGTGAAACTAGACCGAAAATGGAGAAAAACGCCTCCAGCCGCACTTTTCTATCTCAACCAGTTCCCAACATGTGATTTTTTTCGGTAATAAAACCATGTTTTTTGCCATAAAAACCCATATTTACCCCCCTAAAATCAACTTTTCCCAACTTTCGACCACACTTTCGGTATTAGAGTTAGATTGTCGCTAAAAGAACAAATGATCTTCATATTTATACAACACCAACTTGGGAAAACACCAAAAAACTACATTTCACAACGCTTTCGGCTGTGTGGAAATGAGTAAGAAAAGTTTAACTCTGGCCAATTTTTCTGTATTTTGCCAAGTTGGTGTTGCAAATATCAATAAATGAACATCATTTCGAGGTTCAGCATGAAAAAATACTCCAATCATGTTTTACATGTGGCAATTGAATTCCTTCAAAAACTCAGTATTTCGGAATTGCATCCGTTTGACCAAAAAAGTCGAGAGTAGGGTCATTTCTGCATGAAATTTTACGTAGAATTCAAATCTGTAATAAAGAATGCAGGTTCCCGTAAATAATAACAAAGTTGATGTCAATTGCGCAAGTTTTTCATTTTTGGAAAAAAAAATTGTTATTGAAAAACAAATTTTTACTGGCCCATTATTAACGATTTTATCAGTGAGGGGGGGGGGGGGGGGGGGGGGGGGGGGATTGGCGACACTTCATATGATCTAGTTTCAGAGGAACAACCTAAAATCTGAAACAACGTACCCAAAAAAAGAAAAAAAACTCATTAGCAATTTATATAATATGTTCAAACAGCCAAATGACTTGACTTTGTGTTCATGATAACATTTCATCTTTATAATAATATACAATTGATTTGATATCTTACCGAAACGGGAAACGTATTGTCACTGTACTGAAAATCTCGAACACTTACCTAGAACAAAAATACATGTGTTATAATGAAGAACATAAATAAATAACAAAATGGTATAAACACATCATGTACCTAATCGGCATCAATGAATCAGCGGAATAATCTTTACAGTAGAAGAATTTAATTTTATGGATGGTAAGAGTTTTCTCATTGTAGGGATAGGTTCATTTTTCGATTTCACACACATACGAACTAAATCACTCGCGACGACGTTGTGGAAACCCATTTCAAAACTGAAGATAGTTCAAAAAACGTATATTTCCACGAAAAATAAAGAGTTGCAATGTAAACCTTGCGGGTGTATTGTTGTATAGTAAACAAAGTGAACTGGAATTATAGCCAATCAGATGAAGTGACGGGCCAAATACCTTCCATTTCGAGTAAATTTGGTCGACAATATCGTGAGGATCGGGTGTTTCATGTGCATGCTCTCACTATTAATTTTCGGCCCGTGTATGAAATGGAATGGATTTCGTATTGCATGTGTATTAGGGATGTCTTGAAAATAAATTTAGTACTGGTAAAATACCTTAGTGAGTACGTTTTCCAAACTGTAAAGTGGATCTACCTAGAACATTTCAAGAAGCAAGAGAACTGAGTTACTCAACGAAACCTGCCCTAACTTCATGAGAGTACACTGAGATTCAGGAGACCTTTCGAGCAAACATCTGTTCTCATCAACCAGTTGGGAAACACAGAAAAAAAAGTTCTTAAAGGGAACCGCGTCACAAGGTCTATAGACTTAGACCCGAACAAGCTTCCTTTCTCACAAGAAACCTCTCCTTCCCTTCGTTACAAGTCCACGGAGACATCAATTTTCGGTGCTCGTCATCATGCAGGATTCATCACAATTCCCTTCGAAATTGAGACCACACAAAAGGAAAAACTACAAATTAAAATCCCCATTCAAATCTCTAGGTACCAACTTAATGAACTTGTTAATAAAGCAAAACTTAAATTCGTTAAACTTGAAATACAAACAATGAAGGTATCATAGTGGGACACAGCTACCAATTCTTACAAAGTGGTATATTATTTCTATTATTGTAATATAATCATTTAAGCCGCACCTCAACTAGAAAGGTGATCTTAGCGGCCTCGAAAGAGGTTTTTTTAAAAAAAGTTCTTTATTTGGTTTTCTGATATTTCCGCTTACAACCGAGTACATAAAAATTGAAATGGTAATGCTCTTCGAACATAATACAGATTTCTTATAAAACGATACAGAAACTTAACCCCCATTTGGGCATAGCCATGGCAGGGAGATGAGCCGTAAGTGCAGCCAGAAAAATAACAAATATTCATAAGTGGTTACTTATTTTAAAAAGAGAAAAATAAACTCTTATTTAAAATAAAATAAAAATACAACAATATTGTTCCAGCTGCAATGGATCGGAGTGCAGACTCGTATGCAGGAAGTTAAACAGCAGTAGTATAGCACAGTAATTATAACATGATGAACTGTTTTTTGAGTTTCTGACTAGTTTTAAGTAAAGTTTTTATTTAAAAGCCGATCTCAGGGTTTCCGGAAGAGCATTAATTAAATTCACGCACACCCGTGCTCGGTATGAGTTGTAACCAAGAGTAAAGCGAAAATAAGGAATAGTCATAAAGTTGGCAATAAAGCTCCATCAGTAAGGGAAATTTTAAAGAGGTGTCTAAAGTGACACTGCAAGTGGCACGATTTCAAGAGGAGCCATTTTGCACTTCCTCACTAAATGGAGTGCCATCATGGACTCCATTGGCGAACCGGAGGGTGAAAAACGGAGGGGTAGCGATGACCACTATTTAGCTCCTATACAAGGAAAGAACACCACAAATCGACAAGGATGGTTCGTTTATTATGAAAACACGCAATCCACACAAAAAATTCTACTTGCAACTCAGATTCATAAATAGTTCGTCTCCATGCTCCAACTTCTTTACTATCGTGCTGGTAAAACAATAATAATTATGAAGCATCTTCCCAACACTACTCCCTTTTCCTAATTAAAGATGCTTTGCATTCCTCTTCATTATTTGGGCTTTGCTGCACATATGGTCGAATGCGATCCGCATGTACCAATAAATTCCTGCGATTATGCGTTAAAATTCCCACAATTACATCAGAATTCAGGATCTTACAAGGGCCAATACAAGGAAGCTGAAGTTTGGGGGAATGGCCAACATATCGCCGTGGGTAGTGTAACCAAACTGGGTTTCCCACTTGAAAGGTACTTCGTTCAGCAAGCCGATCGTAACGAAGTTTTGCTTCTGCTGCTATTTGACCCATCGTATGGCGTGCAATGTCGTGGAAATGCTGCAATCGTTGTTTTAGTTCAATTGCATACTGTGTGCGACCGTTCTTTTCAGGACCCACACAGGTTACATATCACAATTCGTAATAGAGCCCAGCGGTTCTCAGATACAACAATGGAGAGCCGAAGCTGGAAATAGGCAGGATGATTGAAGCATGCATCTGAACAATGTCCGTCTTCATGTATGCAGAGAAATGCAGCGAAAAGCGATAACGACTAGAAGAGATTGAAAATCAGAAAGTGCATACATTTCCATTGAACGCCATCACTAAAAATTCCTGGTACTTCTATAAATCTTTATTCGTCACATAAACTAATCTCCCTAGCTTACAATCGTGTGAGGTTAGGGGACCGGACGACTGAGAAACTAGGCGGAAATTTTAAGTAAGCCCAGCTCAGCTAGCACCAGAGGTAGGTAGGTACTTTACTAACAAGATTTCAAGCAAACTTTTCACAATATAAATGGTAGGGCCGTAGAAGATTCGTAATGGGCTAGATGACATAATTGGGTGGAAAAAAACACCATTTTTGAAAGTTGGCAAGATGCGATTCTAAAAAGTGGGTATTGTAGAGGTGTTGTTGAGGGACTCGGCCCTGGAAAGGGAAGATATAATGTATACACCGAGGCTTGAAACTATCAAAATACTCAATTCATCACTTTTCTTACTTCATAATGTGTTTGTCTGCTGTGGTGTCCAGTTGGCCGTTAGCACCCCACGATAAGGCATAATGTTGATTTTTCATAGGGAATTCCGGTACCGTAACGTACAACTGGGTCTTCCAGCTGTGGGGACTTTGTAAACATCTGATGAGACATGCCACTAATGTAAGAATAGCAACAACTCTTCCAAATTCGTCGTGGAGAGTTGGGAGCTCCAACTATGAAGAATGACGATGTAATCAAAACTATTTTCTTACCAGTATTCTTTTCAGTGAGATCTCTTCAAATTATCGCCGGAAGAAATGCGATGACCTGAGTTGCCTATTGTGAGATTTAAATGTGTTACTATAATTTCAAGATGACATTTGTTATAGCTACGAAGCTTTAATTTCACTTTTTATTTGGATTGTAACTCCCTGTTAACGTTTTCTATTCAACCTTGGTTTTTATTTATTTAGAAACCTAAAAAAATCATCAAAGTGGTACTTAACAACGAGACGTTCGCGAACAATCAAGTTGAGACACGATACTCTAGACCAGCTATACTCAACCTGCGTGGCATACTTTCTGTGTGGCCCTCATAGGCTAAGGTCACTTTTTGTCCGATAGAATGAAATTTACCTACCTATACCCGTTTCCTCCTCTTTTTAGTCATTTTATAATTCTTCTGTTTCCGGTTCTGTTTTCACTCCTATTTTAACTTACCGAACTGACTCAATTCATTTTTAACGAAAAATAAATACTAAAGATAACCCATGTTAAAAGCGGAGACACTGATCTGTCTCACACAGTTAAAAGCCTGTCACTATATCAAAAATCACATTAATTTTGTATTACTATGATTTTGTAAATATACTTCTTTTTTAAATGTATTTTACAGTTCTATTGTACCTTGACTAAGGTAAGTATTCACATTACACAGATTTGTAATACCTGCTTTGTGAACTGTGGCCCGCTTCAACTACGGAACAGACAGATGTGGCCCGTGAGACAAAAAGGTTCTGACTTGCTTTTTAGTTCGACTACCCACAGCATTCCCAGCGCTCCAGTCGCCATGAGATTTCACACAGGTAAGTTTTCTGCTAAGATTAGTGGTCTGGATGCTCGCTCCGCTCGCATCTCAAAAATACATAACGTCAAGTAGTCAATCCCTTAGTAAGAATTTAGATTAGTTGGTCAGGGTCCAAAGTCTCGTTTCTAAAATTGATTGCTCGCGAACGCCTCGTTACTTAACATGGAGTTTTTTGGAAAATCTCGTATTTTATTGTATAATTGTTGACACAAAACAAGTATAGTTCATGAACTGTTAACTTTATCAACTGGAGGACAGTTTAAATCGACTAAGCAAATGAAAATACTTGAAAACAAGCAGATCAGTGCTCACGAAGTGAGTCACATGATTGCACATTTTCTTGTAAGGAGATCCGCGTGAAATAGACGCTTCCTGCTTAATCAGCTGATCAATGACCTCTCAATCGTCTTCAGCATTCTCCCTTTAGCCTCCCTCTCAAATTTCAGCTTCCTGCGTCGAATAGGAGACGAAATGGCTTTGGAGTTCACTCCGCTGATTAGGACCTCTCATGCGTCAGCGGCCCCTGATACATCTTTATTCTCGCCATGTTACAGATTACATCCAGACCAAGTTTCATCAAAATTGGACGTTGGGAAGTGGCATTTAGAACGATTTTACGATGACATATGTACATACATCAACGGACAAAGAGAACACAATAGCTCATTTTTCCTTTTAGTTTATTATTTCCAATAATAAGCCTATGTGATCGTATAGCAAAAAAATTTTATAACCCCCCTCAAACTTTGACACTTTACGTTTCAAGGTGCGTAGAATCCAAATTTGGAATGTCCGTCCGCCGTCCGCCGTCCGGGCCATAAAAGGCCTAAGAATTGACTTAAAAAACCCGTTCTTTCGCACATAGACTTCATTTGGGGTCTAGTTGGTCCTAACGTTTAACCATCCTGCTCGCTTAACTCGCATAGATGCTATGGGTCAAAAACGGGCGGAAAAGTGTCTTTTTCGAGGCTTTGATTGTTAGACTTACGCACGCACGCACGCCTAGCACGCTTGGCAGGGGGTCACGGTGGGTGGTGAGAGGGGTGAGCGGGGGGTGGAGTGAGAGGAGGCGCCGCGGCCATCTAAAATCCTTCGTTCTTCTTCCCAAAATCTTCTCAGATAGTTCGAAGCAAATCGTTTTTAAATTAAAATTGCATTACATGGGCAGGTTGGAGTCTGAACCCTCTGGATGAATAGCTGTTTACTTATATTTCTGCCATAGGTAAGTGGGGTGTCGTCACCCAAGTAATTTCGGACGCAGAATCGACTGGGATAGGTCCCAGATACTTTTGGAATCCAGTGTACCCACGGTTTCAGTTTGATTTCTATAGAAATTAGCTCCGTGGATTGAATGAGACCACTCGGGTGGCTGTACGATCATCCATTTGCTCCCCATCGGGAGCGCAGCCTGTAACGCGAGAACTGAGGTGGATACTAAAAAGGAGACTGGCGAAAGCCCCAGAGCATGCTGGTTACTATAGCTGGCTATTTGATTCAGAAATAATAAACCATTATGTAATAATTTGCAGCGTTTTTTTTTTAAAGGAAATACGCTAGAAATGGATTTTTAGGCAATACAGTACTTATTTTGAGTTTTTTTCGCCTAATTATGCGATGTAGCCTACTGTGCGTCCCTTCTAAAAACCTTCAAAGAGAAAACAACCCTTTCAAACATATATAAGCAAACAGATCGATTGGATTTCTTCCTTTCACCACAAACCCAATGCAATTGTAATGTACCATATTTATAAGCAGAGACGAGTAAATGACACAAATGTTAAATGACATACTAAAATGACATAAAGAGGCAATTTTTCGATTAAATTACATACCCTTAGTGCAAGAGGATATAATCGTAATATGCCTTGGGAGGGCATCCGTGCAATAGCAGCGAGGCTGAGAGGTGAAGAAGAAGGAACGTTACCTGAAGGATGGACGGCAAAAGATGTTCTGCTTATGAAATATGCTCCTGCATCCTCTGCTGATGTTGAGAGATCATTTTCAAAATTTAAAATGCTTTTCAGTGAAAAGAAAACTAATTTTACTGTTGAAAACCTAGAATCCCATATGACTTTATATTTTAATAATGATTCAAACTTGTAAATACGTAGTTCTTATGATTCTAGAATGATTTTCCTTGTAAATGTTGTAAATTATTCATAACATTATTATTGAAATAAATCGGAATTCTCTGTTTATAAGGAATCACTCATATTAGAGTGAGTAGCAGTGCATGACATAAAACGGCACTCCAATAAAGCCTAATATAATTGGAACCAAAACTATGTGGCTTGAGGCCAATTAACATCGAACAGCTGGCCTGCATTCAAGTACCAGTACGTCTTTCTGCATCGCAGGTTCGTATGACCTAACTCCCAATGCTTAAGACGGTCTACTGTTTGCGTATAGTATGCAACGCTAATTCTTAATTTCTCTAATCTTTGAGCTGTAAATACATGTTTACGTCTCGTTACACCTCCTGGTTGACTCAGATTATTTACTTAGATTTGCGAGTTTGGGGAGTGGCCATAATCTCCGTTGGAGATTGCAACCTTATTACCAACCTGGCAATCTTGCCATCTGAAGTACGTACCCTAGGGGGAACATCTTTCTTAACCCCATTCGAAGTGACACATAAATTATATCGCGGATTGAATGGCTGCATCGGCTGTCAGCGGCATAATAGCTCGGAGCGAGCACCGGTTTCGACAAAAACCGTTTGGCGAATATTAACAACTCGCCGATTGCTCGGGAGATTCGGCGAAAAACCGGCGGTCCCGCACGTTCGAAATTGGAGCGGGCGCGACGAACCTTTCCCAACACGAGGGGAAGCGTGCTATCACGATCGCGAACAAGGTGGTAACTTGAACGTTTCGAACGAGATTGGGGCTTGCGAGAACATCGGCTCGTATATCTACCACCTCGGGGGTATCCTCACTCACTCTATCAGTTTCATTGGGAAAAGAACGTAGTGGACTGAAGTTATGGGGCAGGAACCACATCGCCAGTCTGGCATCAAAACTTTAGTGGAGAAAGGTTGAACTAATTAAACTCCAGCCGTGCTGCATGGCTAAAAGATCGATTTTTTGTCTAGATTGTCTGTTTGGGTCATCATATTCTGGAATTTGGAAGAGGAAACACAGACTGCTTCCAGTTTTTTGCGAGCGCTTTCGGGAGAAACGATGTCCCCTTCCTCAGGCTCTGTAATTTATTTCACCACAGTATGAGATACATACATTATAACAGAACATGACTTCTCTTATAATGAATGAATGAACGAAAGATTTATTCCAGCGTAAGACAAAATAAACAAGAATGACCATTGTGGCGTGTAAAAAATAAGTGCTTTCAATAATCTAAGTGGAGGATGTACGGAATTACCCCAACACCAAGAGACAGGCTCTGTGCGGTGTGGGGGGGTGTAGACATTTTAAGTAGTAAATAATGTATCTCATACTGTGTTGAAATGAATTACAGAGCCTGAGGAAGGGGGCATCGTATCTCCCGAAAGCGCTCGCAAAAAACTGGAAGCAGTTTGTGTTTCCTCTTCCAAATTCCATAATATATAGATCGAATTTTAGTAATTATCTGCTACAAGATCGAATTAGACTAAGTGAATAGAATTTCTCAGCCTAATCGTTGGCAAACGTTTCTGAATGTCCTAGATCACAGTTGATACATTTATAAGTAGTGTTCTACAATTTAACATACATTTTAAGCAGTTTCCACCTATTCTTAAGCACTTTCAAATGTTAGCACTTTATCGTGCTCAAGTAGCTTTTTCCAACAAACGTAACTTCTCTTTTGTAATGCTCGATTTTTGGCGAAATAATGGATTTCAAATGTTAGATTTTCGTGCTCAAGTAGCTTTTCCCAACGCACGTAACTTTTCTTTTGTAATGCTCGATTTTTGGCGAAATAATGGATTTTTTATTTCAATTCTATTGGATGGTAGTGAGAGCGGTAAGCAGTGATAGTAAATTCAACAGAAAAACCATGAACCTAATTAGTTTCCATTGCAAAGGTACAATCAACTGAATAGTTTAACAGTTGGGAACTAAGCTCCAGTGTAAATAGCTGCATTGCCGTTGGGGGATAAAACTACATCTGCATAAATATCCAGCGTTATTATACGAACCCCTGAAGACTCGGGGGTAATTCGGTGATCCATGATAATACATATACCAGGCCCTTCCCAGATGTACTGTTAGATGCAATTAGTAAGGGGAGAGAGGGAGGGATTGAAGTGAGGGTGAGAGAGGGGTGGGGGTAGAGACTACAAGGAAAAATTGGCTCCTGAACACGACTTCCATTCTTTTAGATTGGAAGGATATTTTTTGGATTTTACCGTACATGATAAACATTATTGTGTCTAAATTATTACAATGTTACGAGTCACCTGGCATCAACGTTACATGTTTATTTATATATCATGTTTTAGCCCTGTTGTCCTAGCGAATTTTGCGAGTCAATTTCCGCGCACGAATTAATTACAGTGATTTCCGCCTACAACCGAATTTATGCTACAAATGGTACTTCGTCGTTTTTCATCCTGTTTCGTTGACCATTCGTTCGAAAGCTCTCGATTTATCCAACAATATTATGTTAACTACGGCGATGGCGGCGATTGGTTAAAAAAAAAATGACCACCCCAAGACCTACCACATGGATTTACCGCCACAAGTCTAATTGTTTACACTGAGGAGGTCGACTATCAGACTCAATAATTTATATTTTGTTGGTGAACATTCCTTGCAACCGCTTGTTAGATTGGAAGTTGATGTTTTTTGGATTTTCCGTATCAAATATCGGGAGGATTATTGTGTCTAAATTATTACAATGTTACGAGTCACCTGGCATCAACGTTACATGTTTATTTATATCGTTTCCCTTTTGTCACTTTTCAAATTTCTAATTGCGTGAATACACGATTTATTACAATTCAAGTCTGGAGCTGTTATTCAAGATACAATAGAATGGCGACGATTGATTAAAAGAAAAATGGACCACCCCAAGACCTACCACAAGATTTACCGCCACAAGTCCAACCGATACCACTGAGGAGGTGGACTAGGACCAGACGTCCACCCGCCTATTTGCAGGATTTTGTTTGGTGACTCGTTTTCCTTTTGTTTTTTTGTTTCTATCTATGTTCAAAATTAAAGGGGGGAAGATTATTGTGTCTAAATTATTAGAATGTTACGAGTCACCTGGCATCAACGTTACTTGTTTATTTATATCGTTTCCCTGTTGTCACTTTTCAAATTTCTAATTGCGTGAATACACGAATTTATTACAATTCAAGTCTGGAGCTGTTATTCAAGATACAATAAACATATACATGATATAGATGTAAGTAAGAAAGGGCTTGCAGAGTCTGATTTCGGATAACAATTATGGCTGATTTGAATCGAAAGGTGCTATAATCCTTCTAGTTGGGTAAATGTATTTTGCAGCATGTGTTGTCCACAATATATCTATTCCAATCCCGCATGACCTATGGCTTGGAGGTATAGCGGTACGATTGTTACCAGCCGATAACATTGTGGGTGGGTAGATCGAAAGAACAAAAACGTAATGAGAACGCTATCAAAAGGGCACCGCTACTGAAGTGGAGTTCTGCTTGTTAATTAAATTAATGAGAAGACCGTTTCTGAATTATTCCATACGCGCCGCTAATGACAAAGCGGTATAAGAGGTACGATATATGTGTGATCTCCTTCATAACAATGGGCAGGTGGGAAATGATAAACAAATAACGCGATGGTTATCAGGTCAGCAGTTCGTTATGTACTACTTCTCACCTATATTGTCTGTTGTTGATGCAAGCTTCTCTACAAATACGGTTATTTTCTGTTATACAACAGCAAAGCTCGAAAATTTTGACATGGAAATCTTTTGGCTGAGGGTCGATGTATACATTTCGTGAGATTTCTTTCAACCCAAAAAATGTAACCCTTAACGGGGTTTGGTCGCCAAATTTGCCTAGAGGGCAACCCACGTCTTTATTAGATTCCAAATCAGAAATTACCTCGTCTATCGTTTTCAAACTTCTACAGCATATTTTACACATCTAAGCATTGATTAAGGCTCTCAATAACCTACCTTATTGTAGCAGGAATTTATTTGAATTTTAATTACTCCAACGCCAACGTGAAAATCCTTTTTTCTCATTGGACAAAGAGTCCGCGGGTGTTGACGTTTGGAAACGCCGGGGGTGCCGGTTCGCTTTCAAAGTGACCGCGTGAAACAAAATGTTCGGCCTTTGATCACCGTCGTCCTGCCCACCAGGCTGCTTTGAGAGCCCTTAATGACCTTTTTGAGGAGTTTCCGATAATTTACAAACTGAGAGAGACTCTGTTAATTACAAATTTCAAGTAAAATTTAGATTACATCGAAGATTGAAAACGAAGTATAAAGGAAACAGATCAAATGATTTGTATACATAAATTCGGTACATAGTAAAACCTGAATATCAACAACTGTGAACGAGTAGATTGAAGATATAATTATTACTTATCAATTTCACAAAATAGCAATTGCCTTCTCAAAAATCGTTGCCTTTCCTACAGAGCACGAGTAAAATTAATATTTAATTACTTCAATATTTAATTGAATTGAATGACTCTCCTTATTGTTTTCTTATATAACCAACAGAAATATTTGATTTTTCCGAATGCATTATATCAATGAGATATTGCGGACGAGGGGAAAATTTTAAATTCAGGCATTCGAATTCAAATTCATCATCAAGTAGCCAGTGATCTTAATGTTTACAAATGTACATCAGTTTGGAATCATTCAAAATACCAATATTCCAAACATATGAAACTACTATCCTAGTTTTCTTGCTCGATTCGCTCGCTCGGTATGGCTGTATAGATCCGATGGTCTTTACTGTCGAGTGGGACATGTGTGTAATAATTTGCAGCGTCTTCTATGTGGGACCATGAAAGTTTTATTAGATTTGATAAGGATAGGCCATTCATCTGCGTAGAAGGGCAATCCAATTGAGATTATGTGGAGCCATGGATGTTAAATTTTTGTACGTGAGGAAGCTACACTGCCCACCCAACTTGGCAGAATTTTTTTCTGTTGGAAATGACGTATCATCAACCGCACCTTTTGTGGAACCACGAAAAGTTCAGTTTTAAGAATATTTCAGTACTAACAGAACTGTCGGATGTTAAATGTGTCCACGTATCTTTTTTCCCCCGTCTATTATTCATTTGAATCGTCTTTCAAACGCCAGAGGTTTCTTCCTTCAAGAGGTTCGAAGGCAAAGATCAGAATACGTTGCGACGGAATAAGGAAGGGCGTTTTCGTCTACATTTTCGTTCACTACAATCGGGAAAAAGAATTTCAAAAAGAATTTCATGTCCCGAAACTCACATAGGACCAAATTGGAACTTCAACGAACATTTTAAGACCAACCCGAGCAAAAACTGTCAAAATTTACAGGGTCTAAGGCGGAAAAAACGATAGCGGGGAACACATTTTATTCGTCATTTCCCGCATATTTTTGCTGAGTTCTCCGGGAAGACAGCATCTTTCGGCAATTTTGACGGCACCATCGTGTTCTACGGGTCTTAAAACGTAGCTTTGTAGCTGACATACGAAGTGCTCTCGATCAAATTTTAATGTGGTAGCGGATAGAAGATCGAGCACTCAGCGAAAAAACGGCGCATTAAAAGAGGCTCCCACCCCCCTCCCGCCCTCCAGCCCATGGTTCGGGTGGGAGTAGAAAATTTTAAAATCGCTTATGCCCCCTTTCGGAGAAATCAAAGAAGATCCCCCCCATACGTAGACGTGCATAGACGTGCCGTTTGGCCGAGCATACTACGTACAGATGGACAGACAGAGTTCCATTCTTATAATATAATCAAGACAAGATAGAGATATATTATTCAAAATTATGGGTTCCATAGATCCTGATGTGGCAAGATTCACCTAGCTCCCAATATCCTCACTTATATGGTACAGGTGACGAAGCTTTGACAAGTTAATGTATAATATCCAAAGACGTACGAATCTCAAGAAATGGAAATATTACGTCAACCAAAGGGTGGAGTAGAAGACGAAATGAATACCTGCAATGACGCAATCATTCTCCAAGCATCGTATGTTCCGTCGGTTCAGTTGTGTTGGAAGACTCAACAGCATTTAGTTGTATACGTCGTGATGCAATCGGGAGAAGTTTACAGCTCAATAATATGTTTTACAACGAGGGAAAAAACAAGTAAACGATGTTGGGTAGGCCCATGAGCGTAACAGAGTGCAATGTATCCACTGGTTGGATAGCCCATCTTCTTTCTTCAGGATTTAACGCTGATGGCGTCTCAACTAATAAATCGAAGAGTCTGTAAAAAGCGAATTCCCCTTACAGCAGGAAACGTCTTTATTAAAAAACAAGCGGCAATGCTCACGATTCTTACAATCGAAGAAAAGACCTGGGATAAAGAACAGGACAGATTTGATGAGTCAAGGAACGGAAATCCTTTTATTTCATAAGGTCATACTTTATGACGACGATCCGCTCATGATACCACAAGATTTTATTTCACGAACTACGAGAAAAAGAACATACAAGTAAGGTGTCAATAGATGTGTATTGAAAAACTTGATGTATAAACCACTCAATGTTGACTGATTTAAATCACGATTTAAATCAGCCAATTAACATCAACAGCTTAAAAAATTAAAACGAAATCAGAACAAATGCAAATAATATTTCTCTTTACATTAGCTAAAAATTAGAAGTTGTTTGGGAGGGTTGTATATCTTCCTCGTATCCTACAACTGAACTAACTAAAAATTAAAAACAGAAGTTGAAGAAAAATACTGTCCAATTCCACGAAAACAAAGAGTAACAATGTTAAAGCGATTTCAACGGTTAGGTCATCATCAGTAAAAAACAACAACAACAAACTTCTTTCAGATTTTGATCAAATTTTAGGAGTACATGCTGGTTGGAAATGAGACCGTTCTAAAACCAACCAGCGTATTTGACAAAATTTAATCAAAATCGAAAAATGTTGGTGGGGTTTTGGGGTGGGGGAAAAAGAAGTAGACACGGAACCGAAATTATTTAGCAATTATGTGTCACTGACGGGATTATGGGAGCAATACTGACCCCTATCTTCATGGGCTAAACTTGCTCAGAAGGCTCTGGGGCCACGGAAATATCCTTAAAAACCTATTTTTATGCCAGGGGGTGAGATTTACACACGACAAAAATGGTCGCAAATGCTAAGTTGAGTGGGCAGTATACAGGTTCCTCACATGATCAAATAGCTAATCAGTAGACGTATGGATAGATAAGTCGACGTTATAAAAAATAAATAATTGCGCATGCGCGCTGGTTACTGTTGATCCGACGGAATTGAAAACTCTGGGGGACCGTCTAGGAGCTAATCCGAACAATTCCTGAAAATTTCATCGAAATCGGACTGAAACTTGGTATAGTTTCAGGCGTGACACGGATTTACCACAGACAGACACGGAACCAAATTTGGTCAGCAAGCTCTGAAACGAAAAGTTTCAGTCATGCAGCATGATCGTATGAGCAAATTTTAGTGAATTATCGTATTGTATAATGTTATATTGTATTGAAATTTGAGCAACGGAAGAGCAAGGGATAGTGGAACTATTAATTTTATGGCAAAAAACGGAGGTATTCTAGATAATAAATAGAGGTTTTGAATTTTTAGCTTTTTCACAGTTTTTATCATTTTTTTAAAGAAAATTTCAATGAAATCTAAGTATCTTTTTCAGCATAATTTTGTACATACATTTTTGAATGTTCTATTTTATAGTTAATAAACTCTATTTGAGTACTATTCTGCTAAATAATATAAAATTAACGACTTTTAGCAGTTTTTAACCATTTCTAGTGATTTTATCTGCACTTTTTTTTAATTTGACCAATTTAAAGTGCTCAAAAATGCTGGCCAACGAACTCGACCTTTCGTTTGGAAAGCTTGATTTTTTGGCGCAAGAACATAATTTTTATCTCAATCCTTAGGAGGGTTATCGTCTAGAAGGACGCGCGTGCGCGCGCACACACACACACACACACACACACACACACACACACACACACACACATATATAAGCATATTTACATATACTCATATACATATATATATGGAAAAGCGTTAAACTCTAGGATTAGTTTTAGAATGCCTCAAAACGGATTTTAATGAAGAAAATTTTGATTTTAAAATTTTCCGAGCCATTGCAATAGCTTCATTTTTCACGAAAATTCGCTAAAAAGAAGGTGGAAATTTTGATTTCGGAGGACGAAAATTGTTTCGACTTCAATCACGAGCACAAAGCTTCCTTATTCCGGTAGTGAGGAAGCAAAACCTATGATATTTGAAGAAGAGAAAGCAATGTTAACCCTAGCACCATTTGGTTATAATTAATTACTTTAAAATGCTTTTATACGATACGGCGAATTGAATTTTTAAGAGGTATTACGAGGACTAATTTCTATAAGACGATTACTTTTAGAATGCCCCAAAACGGATTTTAAGGAAGAAAATTTTGATTTTGAAATTTTCTCAGCCATTGCATGTTTCTTTTTCTACGAAAATTCGCTAAAAAGAAAGTGGAAATTTTGATTTCGAAGGACGAAAATTGTTTCGACTTCAATCACGAACAAAAAGCATCCCTACCTTCGATAGTGGGGATTCAAAACCAATGATTGTTGAGGAAAAGAAAGCAATGTTAACCCTAGCACCCTTTGGTTATGATTGCCTACTTTAAAATGCTTTTATACGATATGGCGAATTGAATTTTTGAGAGGTTCGTGACGGTTGCCATCCACATAGCTGAATCACTCCATCCATGAGATGGAATAAACCGATGTATAACAGGATGGCAGAGGATCGGAGTAGGAATAAGGGGGAAACGGAGCTACACAAAGGGCAGAAGGGCTCATACGATAGTGTGGGAGGGAGCCCTTCAAGGGTCGTCCAGAGGAGGAACAGGGAAACGGGAAACCTTGGCAGCTCCTGTCGCGCCTTGCTCTCCTGGTAGCGCGGGGTCAGGACGGGAGTTCACCCCACCCAGGGATGACCCAGCCCGTGGTCCGGGGATGTTGACCCTGGAGAAGCCAGACGGTCACCCCCTTGCCGTTGGGGTTCGAGGGGGTGAGGCGGTTCAACCACCCGCCCTATTCGAACCTCCCGCTTATCAGCTGACAAGCAGCCAAAACACAACAGAGCAGGAGTTAGGGGTGTGGCAGGCTTAGCTCCCCCACCAGCTCCTCGCTGAATTTCCCCTACACCTCACTTTGATTTTGGTAGGTAGGGTTGGTTGAGGGTAGAGAAATTTACTACAGGCTTCTCTGATAACGTGGTTTAAGGGCACTTGGTACCCCAACAAAAATTTTTCAACCTTTTTTCTTTTTTTGTCTTAAATAAAACTAGATTCATTCCTGAACAAGATAATATATTGCATATAATATTTACAAAATTCAAATGTCTCACAAATTAACTTAGAAGTTGCCCGCCTCATAGTCCGCTGCCCCTGCTTCTTCAAATTCAAACAGCTAGGGAAAGTCGATAATATCCAAAATACTGGTACTTACAAATCCTAATCCTAATCCAAATCCTAATTTCTTCTTGGAGGAAGATAACCAGCTTGAGTCGCCGGATGAAGTGCTAGGAAAAAGAGGGGTTTCAGAGAAAGAAGTTCCAGGAACGGAAGGATCATAGGAAGCCAAAGGATGAGAGCCGGGTGAAAGACTTGAGCTGGATGATACGTGGCAAATTTAGGACGCAGAATCATCTTCACGCAACTTCTTGGAGAAATTCGCGATATGGTTGACCTTCGTGAATATTCTTTTACTTTTCGTCATAGCGTATAGCACTAAAACTATACGTACTTAACGAATTGCGGACGAACCGAACACGGAAAGATGCACGGACGAGTGGTAACGTAAACAACATAGAATAATAGAACATTTTATCATTGTTATCATTCTAGTTGGTTGGTATTATGCTCTGACTGTCTGAAGTGAAGTCATTCAGGTTACTAACTCATTCACACATATTCAAGTCATATTAGTTCACCAAAACGTCGCAGAAGCGCGAATATCGTTACTTTTTCGTTTTATGGCTCTCCTGAAAAGTAGCATATTTTTGCGCATCGGACCCTCTATCTTGGGATCTACTGAACCGAATTCATTTTTCTTGCTTTAGAAAGTTATCTCTCAACCTACTGCATAAATCTGCGGGAATAGTTTATCAAAATAAGTTATTGTAATTATGGGACAGATAATCGAAGTTACCTCAAATACACCAATGTTTCCGAAATTTGCTTCGATATTGTAATACGGCAAATTAATATTTTTTCAATCTGATTCCGCAGATCTTTAGATCTTTACAAGATCTATCAGTTAAAAAATAGATCATCGAAATCGGCCCAACGAGTGTCGAGATAATGGGTCACGAATTTTGCCATTTTTGGGGGGTACCAAGTGCCCTTAATGCTATATGCTGAGCGCTTTCGCCAAATATATGGCTCTTCAGAACTTCTTTGTGAAATTGTGAAACTTCGTAAACTTACGTTTTTGGGGTCGCTGAACTCGAATATGCAGTCAAAACAAGTCGACAGCAACAACTTTTGATATTTTGAAATCTCAAAATCATGTCAAAAAATGACAATTTTTCAAAATTCATTGTAAAATTATGAAAAACATAAGAATAAGCATTTTCATAATTTTTCAATGAATTTTGAAAAATTGTCATTTTTTGAAATGATTTTGAGATTTTAAAATATCAAAAGTTGTTGCTGTCGACTTGTTTTGACTGCATATTCGAGTTCAGCGACCCAAAAAACGTAAGTTTACGAAGTTTCACAAAGAAGTTCGTAAAAGTTAGATTCAAACGTCTGATATTGGCAAAAAAAAAAAAATGTATTTCAAAAAATAAAATCGAGCTACCGGCGTAGGTTTTTGTTATGCAAAAAATCTGGAAAAATTCAGGGGTCATTTTTTTGACATTTTAAACCGAATTTCGGGTGGAGGTCATCAAAATTCCACATTTCTCAAAATAGCGGGCACCCTACTGAGGGAGATAGGTGTTTCCCGGTTTCGTGACGGGAAAAACTATTCCAAATTTTCACCACGCCAAAGGTGTAGTCAATTTCACTAATATGTACTTTACCAGTTAGAGGTGAAGATCACGTTTTAATGCTAAAAAACATCGTTTTATTCAATGAAATCGAGAGTTTTCTTGACAAAAGACCCTCTATGATCCAAGAAGTTGGGGTTCGTTTCTTCGTATTTTTCACGCTGAATCGAATGTAATAGAATTCCATATTTCCCCAACTCCATTATAACCATGTTATACACTTTAACAGGGATTTTTTTTCTCGTATTTTATTATGTTTAAGTTCAAGTATTTTTAGGGGTAGAATTATTTAGTTATGCTGTAAAACTCAGTAATAACTGAGATGGAGAGATCTGGAAGTGTTACCTGATAGGATATTATTCTACACTACCACACATTTGGTTTTTGGCCGACTCTCATTCGCCCGTCAATGTCAACGTAGCAGTAAAAGCATCGTTGGAAGGGGCCAATCATCTTCCACATAACCATAAAGCTACGGAATGAATTGTACCACTCGAAGGAACAATCGGTCTACAACAGTAACTATTATCCAAGTTGAACGGTGACGATTAGCCGGGTTACCGAACAAGTTCAGCCTCACCCACATTCTCCTTTAGGGGTCATGACCAAGACCTCTTGAATTCCCAGGACGATGCGGCGAGGGGTTTTAATTTTCCAAGTAATCAACAACTGTTTAGTGTTCTAACACGATGGTGGCGCTCTACCAGGTGTCACGACACTTCGCCCAATTTTTCACCCAATGCACTTTTGCCTAAACTTTCTCGCCCAACTGCCTTTTAACCCAAAACAACATTTCGTCTAAAAACCGCATCGCCAGCACTTGCATTTCATCTAAGAAAGCTCGTAACCGAAGTCGGTGGCTTAGGTACTGATGAGATAAGATGACACTCTGGGTTCTACCGATGCCAATAGATAAGATTAAATGACGAGCAGCATTTCGTCAGCAACAACAACAAAGAAAGCTAACAACAACTGATAGGTAAAAAGCTAACAACAACAACCACTTTCAACCGATCTCATTGTGAGGGGTCAAATTGGGTCCCGAAAGTTTGGGTAAAAAATCCTTTAGGCGAATAATTTCCTGGTGATTATTTTTATTTATTTTGTATTATTATTATTATTATTTTATTTTATTATCATTATTTTTTTAAAGGAGTTTTAGGTGAAATGGATTTGGGTGAAACGCATTGGGCGAAGTGTCGTCTGATCCTCTACCATTTTATCGTGATCAATGAAAATCCTTGGTAGATTTTGATGAATTTCATATCGACGAACTGATGATGGACATTCGAGGAGTCGCACGATTCTTCGATATTGGGGTATAATGAGAAAAATTATATTCTTGACGGATTGTTTTAGGAAATTTTACGCTGATTCCTAATATACCCACTGGCTAGGGTCGCAAACTAGTCCTTTAGTGTTCAAATAATAAAAAATGGCTTTTAAAAAACGTTCCAGTCATGCAGCATGATAGTAAGAGCGAATTTTCGAAAATTATCGTACTAGATTATGTTACATTGTTGCGCGCGGTCCAAAAAATCGAGAGACGGATCATAAACTCATGGAATTTGACTTAGAATTCCGAATCATCAATGAAAAAGGGGGGTTCTCATCTGAAACAACAAAGCTGATGCGTGTTTCGCGCATTTGCGCGAAAGTGTGATATTTGACGTCCTTGCTTAAAAATAAGGAGGTTACCGCTTGAAGTTTTTTCTAACCCCCATATTAACGGAGATAGAAAAGGTGATCCATTAAGTCGTGACCACCCTGTATACCTACTTTGCATTGGCCATTCCTCTTTGTTCTTGAAATATGCTTTAAATATATCCATTTATTTAGAAGTTGAAACGCAATGGGCACTTTAATTGGATTCCTCGATATCCCTCGAAGATCCATTTATTGAGAATTGCGAGATTTGCAATGAATTCACGCAATTTGACACTTAGATTTATATTGGATTCCTCGAATGTCCTCGAAGATGCCCGAGGAAAATTCTCCGCGGATTCCGCACTTCGAGGTTTCCGTTTTTCCTCTAATTTCGTAATCACAACAAATCGGTGATTTTATTCTGGTTTGAATCTTAAGAGATTTGAACCAATCGAAAGTTGAACATAATTTTACATGATTGCTCTTGTTATGGTACATTATGGTGAATTTCCTAAACTAAGAAGTTGATACCATGTAAAAACCAACAGAACTAACGATACGTAACTCTGTCGACAATTTGGTTCAGTTCCATCAAACAGACGAGCTTGAAGCCTTGAAACGGCAGATTATTCACGCCCAGATTACTTCCATCTGGTCTGTTGAACCAATCGCTGAAACCGATTTCAAAGGTTCTTTTCCAGTCAGATTGTTTCGAGAGGTGGAACTCATAGGGATGGTCCACCGCCTTTCATATTCATAACATCCAATCGGAATTTGAGACAAAAAGTAGGTCAGAAAAAAGTATTTTGATATTTTTTTTAATTTGTGCAAATATTTGCGCAAAAGAAGTGATCCTGTATGTAGTGAACCGGAGTTTTTTTTGACATAGGGGGTCAACCGAAAATTTTCGTCACGCAAAAATTGATGTCACAATTTCTAATGATGTTCACGTACAACCCATCCGTTGCTAGGGGAATGGAACTTCCGCAGTTTTCATCGCACAGAAATCGTTCGCCACTCGTTGGAAAGCGCTTAATTTATGTGATAAATGTTCACATCTCAAGCTACCAATTTCCCCCTCCTTACGTACCGGGCTACATTCCTAAACTAAGTTGAATGGACTATAAACAATTTTCGTTTGGCGGAAACTAAATTCTCAATCAAAGACATATCCATGTAACATGGTATCTGCTTGTAAAGCAGGTAGTGGAACTCGTTAACGAGTTTCTTTCTGAAACCAAATAAGGAAACGTTTTTAAGCATGTAACATGCTTTAGCTTTGGACTAACTAGCGAAACACGTTACGCGGATGTGTCACGAAATTTTTCCTTTTGATTTTCACGTAAAACCAAGCCGTTGCTGGGGAAATGAAACTTCTTTAGTTACAATGCCGCTTGTTTTGTTGTGACTTGGTTGAGAAGTTAGTCTTGGTTAGAGTAATTCTGTTCTAATTTCGATTAGTAAAACATTTGTGTAGTTTTAAATTTATATAAATTAGCGGGAAGAAAGCCTGTTTCTTCGGCTACGAATTAGCGGGAAGAAAGCATGTTCCATGTTTTGAAACATTTTAGCCGAAGGCTCAAAGCTAAAAGTCCTGGGGTCCAGGGGTTCGTTGGCCAGCGAGGCCAATTTTTTTTTCAAATCTCTACGGTGTTGTAAAAATCTGTTGAAAAATGGAACTACTCTAATGGAGTTTTTTTAGACATTTCCAAAAAGTCTTCCGAAATTTGTGGATCATTTGTACAGGACGAGAAGCTTAATTTTCAACAAAAATAAAACCGTATTATGCACTTTCGAAAGAGATAATAATAAATTCTACGGCCTACCACATACCAACCCGTATCAAGATGATGATTAAGAGATTAAAGGAATGAAAGTAGTGGGAAGGTGGGAATCTCATAGATGAGGTTCAAACTTTAGAGGAGCTTTCGGACGGCTAGTTCTTCACGGCCTTATCTTTCATCTCCCGGATTGAAAAAAAACTTAAATACGTCGTAACGAAGCGTAAAATGGTCCATCCACTCCTTAATAGCCTAATGAGAGGTAGTGGAGCATCAATTTGTTAAGTAACAGAATGTAACGTAATGGTGGAATACTAATAATCACTTCTCTCAGCAGGGCACCAATATGAACGTATTGGCTCTTCCTGATATTGGTCGAGCGCTCTCCGGATGGTAGTGTGGTTACCCATCATCGTCCTCGGACCCGCTGGGACTCTCGGTAAAGTGGTAATTCATTCTCGAAGGTTCAATTACCTTCACGTCACAGCGAAACATTATTTATAGAACGTGTCCAATTGAACTAGGGGTCGTTAAAGGGGGGTCTCCCACTACTAAAATGCCGTCGCTATTTTCAGGGGATCCGAGTTCGAGTTTTAACCGAGCGTCGCGAACGATAAATAACGTACGGCATTGTACGAAAAAGACGATCTTGGACTCAACGGCGCCAGATGCTTAGGGGTTTATCCCAGTAACTAGTGGCGCCGCTGAGCGTCCCCGTTTCACTATCATAGAAACCGTAAATATATTGTTGGAGTTACGTCCGCCGTAACGCAATCATGCGAGCGGTGTTCGTGAACTCGAGTGAACCTCTTGCGTTTCGGGACGGTACAATATTACACTTCATGACCATGAGGTTCACGTAGACGTTCTTTTACGGACATATCCAATTACACTTCCTTAGCGAGGGGCACCGTGTACGGAACTGGAGAGCTATCATAGCACATTAGCTATTTTTAGCCTGGGCAACTAAGGAGTTGCGGCGCCTTAGATTTTCTTAAAGACACGAAAATCAAAATATCCCAGAGATCGTGAAACATGACTCATATGCCCTGAATGCGAACCATCTGACATTTTTAAAGACATGTTCTAGAGAAAATAGGATATCCATAACACAAAATTCCTTACGATTGCACGATCTTTTAGGAATAGGGTAAACCAGGGATAGATGGACCACTTTTTTCTAAATTCCGTAATCCTACAATATTAGACTTACAAAATGTGGTTGGGGCATTCCTATCCTGGTTCTCCATCCCTCTTTACAGAAAAATTACGAAATCTTTGTTTCGCAATAAGTTATACATGAAAATTGAATATTATTGAAATTTGAAAATTGGACCATCTGTCCCACCTACGTGGGTGTGATGGACCACTTAGCAAAACACTACATGGGATAGATCGACCAGGGCTATTAATGATTAAAACATAATGTATGATGCAATAAAATAAGTTTTTAATTAATTTTCATTGCATGAATGAACTGTATAAGAAATGAACAATAAAAAATCAGAACTGTATCAAAAATTTGTTAATGAAAGTAGGCGCTATCAAGAAAAACAGTATTTTGAAAAAAAAGTGTGGTTTTTTAAATTGAAACAAAGTTGTGTTTTTCATTTTCACTTATTCTTTTTCCTATCTATCTTACCACACAAATCACACTTTGCCACAAATGTTGTGCAGATTTGATGGAGCCAGGGGCTACATACAATGCATTGAATCCAGTCTGTTATAATTTTCACCATAACCGGCACATTCGTTTTCTTCCTATTCACTAATATAATCACTTTCATCTTCAACGGGTATTAGAGAGGAGAAAAAATTCCATGTACCTACCCAATAATTTGGGTAGCCCAAACGTTATTGGATTCCTTTCTGATTTTCACCTGCTTGAACATTAGTATTAGGCAACCCAAAAGCGCCCTCCATGCTTATCTAAATGCATCCATATCTTGAAAATTGTGGAAAAAATATAAGGGGGAGGTTACTTTTGATTACAATTTCCAGTTCTTAAATTGGATACAACCAGGATTGGATGACATACATGCCATATTAGGATGGTCCATCTATCCCGTTGGTCAATTGGCCCGTCTATCCCAAATGATAGGGATAGATGGACCACCGCGCCATTATGCACCTAGGTTACTTGTGAACTAGGTGAAAGCGTCATTCTACTCCTAACGATAGCACCGATGATGCTCGTTGCCGAAAATGAGTGGAAATCATGGTTACCAAAAGTTATATTATGCATCACTCAACCTGATAAAAAGTTTTGCCCCCCTGTTGCATGGAAGTCAACAATATAGCGTAGAACGCGGCATTAATACGGGACCGAAATTCACAGTAGCACTACATCGTTCACCATGAAGGAAACTGAGCAGACGTGGCGCTGTCCAGTGACTTTTCGTCAAAACAGCACTCCTGGTCCATCTCTCCCATAGGTCCATCTATCCCTGGTTTACCCTATATATAATATTGATGAAATTGATTGATAATTGGTTGATTGTAACTGGAGAGGTCGAGTTGATTGTTGAGTTGATTGATTGATGTTCGCATTCTTTTTGTCTAGATCACATACACATACTTCGTATCTGAATTCCATAAGTAACTTGGATTCTAAAGTACTAATCCATGAATTGTATCACTTCTAAATGCATTACTACTATACATGAACGGTGAAGGTTATCAATGATCAGGTTACAGGCTCCTAGAGACGCCTCAGCTTAGTAAATATTTAAAAAAAACGTAAATCTGGTTCTAATCATAAGATTTCAATTTTGATTTTACCCAACCGGACAGAATATAACGAAAATAATTTAAAAATAAATACAAAAAATGTGATTTTTTAAATTGTATTATTATTATTATTATTATTTATTTATTTTTTTTTTTTCCATGACTACTCTCCTTAATGAATGAACAAGAGGCACACGTGCATGTTTCTAAGTAATTATGAGTATACCTAATAGACTTTCTCAAACTGTTCGTCATAATAATGGGGGCAGTATTTCACAACGCGGAATAAGAGGACACGCCCAATTTTAAAGTACGGGATATCAAAACAGAAATATTTCAACATTGAAATTGAGGAATCCAGTAGGAAGACAAAGAGGAGGCCTGTTCACCAAGATTGACGCGCGTATGTTGATTATATCTACAAAAACGTGTCAAGGGTAACTTTGTTTTGATAGGATTGAGTCCCGTCACTTCCAGCTCTACGTCAGCGCTCAGCACAAAAGGACCTCCGTCGCGGCAGAGTGAAAATATAAAAGGTGTCTTCTTTTTATTTTTTATGTTTTTTTTTTTATTCAGCTTCCAATCCCTTTCTCTATTGAAAAAGTTCGAAGAATCATCAAGCCAAGCCCAAAACCTTCGGCGGACTGTTGTTCCCTTGTCCGAACGGATAGTTCCCTCTAATGGACCCATTGTTGGAGACAAACAAGCGATCTGTCTCTCTGCAGTACGTGAGGTGGTCTATTTGAACAAGGCTAAGCCCCGTTAGGGGTATAAAAGGCTATCAGGCAACAACTAGGTGGATGAATGTCCACAACATTGGGAGCACATAGAGCGATGTTGTAGTGCTATGACTCCTAAGACCAATCCCGCACATGAAGGACGAAATTCTGACTGATTTGAACGACTGAATTACCCATACGGGAAAACCCACACAGCCAACGGAATAGATACATGTCCCATTCTATAACATACTATTGAACCCTGAGCCTTGATATGAGACCGCACTATAGCCCTAATCCGAATATTCTCTAAAAAGCAGCTAAACAGTCTAAACTAAGTTCCTGCAGCATGTAATCGCATGAGCGAATTTTCTCAAATTATCGTATTATTATTACATCAAGGCAATGTAATTGTACGTAGACTTATCGTTAAAAACTGATGTACCTATTCATGTGTTATACGTGTACATACCAACCAGAAACCGATCGCAAGTTATCAAGGATTTAGGTCTTCTCTGAGAGGCGTTTTCTCTGGAATTCTGACGGGAACTCTGTCACACTCTCCCCTTAAAGACATACTTGATTGAAGAGCAAGTATGTAAACCAGGTGGGATAGTTTACTGGCTGAGAACTGATGCTCATTAATAAATAGCTGCATTGGCGATTGAGGATGAGAAAAGAGAAATTAAAACAGGATGGATTGTCAATGAATCTTCATATGAAGTATTCATTAGGTAATTAACCCCCAATCAAAGATTGGAACAATCGGGAATAAACGGTGGCTCAACTATGGAGACTTATACCTTTAGGAAAATAAAATAGATATAAATTAATGTGCCCACATTGGGGACTTAAATTGGGAACTAAGCCCTGGAAATTGGGAACAATGACCTTGAATAATTTGGAACAATGCCCTTGAATAAATGGGAACAATGCCCTGGTATAAATAATATATAATAAAAATGGCAAAGGCCAGGTATACCATAGGTATGAAATAGAAATTATAAGAGAGGAGAAAAAAATTGAGAAATTATAAGTCAAAGACCAATGAAATTATTTATATACCAAAGGGTGATAATGGGAATCCCTTCTGGAAAACCCGGGCCATATTTCTTCTGAAACATTAACGCCCCAAAAATAGTGGATCGGATTACTAGGCGTTAGCCGTTCATAATCCTAACCACGCTCTGCTACCATACCAAAGATTTAGGTCGCCCCCCAGAGGTGCAATGGGGGCCCAAATCCTCGAAAGAGATAGAGAGGAGAGTGACAGTATCCCGTCAGAAAGATATCCACTCCTACTAATAGCATTAATGTGCTATGTTCGGAGTAGATTGGTTTTCCAGTTCTTAGATCACCCATCCAACGCCAAACGCAGCCTTTCAAGAACACGAGAACAGGCGTGCTACGTCCGTTGGGAAACAAAGGAGCGACGCCAGCGCTTTATCAGGGATTCTGACGGGAACTCTGTCACAAAGTACTTTTCTATTCTATTATACTGGTTAATAAATTTTTAGAGAATCTCGGTTTCGCGCTTCACCTTAGCATTGCGGGAATACTGTTTCTGTTGAGCGGTGCTATTATAGCGAATGTTTCCATGATGGCGCTCCTTTTTAGTGAAGTATGACAACATGGCTCCCCTTAGAATCGTGCCACTTCCAGTGTCCTATAGACACCTTGTTCAATGCCGCTAATGACCCTTCTGGTTGAGGTGCGGCTTTAGCAGGTATTAGATATATCGAATATAATTTTCGTTCTGGAAAGCAAGGGGTACCGACCGATAAGAATACCGACCACGATGAGACGATGGGCCAAAAAGAGTACTTTTACCGATCCGTGTTATGACGCCCCATTAGTTACACGCACCTCGTTCCTTCCTTCATAAGCAGGATTAGGGCCCGATCGAGTACTGCCCAAAATTCTTGTCATTTCTTATTATATGTGCGTTGATAATTTTTTTCTCTTTATTTTCTCTTTGTTCATTGATAAACTGGGCAACTGCCCGTAATTCCTGTTAATAAATAAATAAATGAATTAAGACACCGGACACCACTCTTCCCGTATAACGTTATCGCGTGTCCCATTGCGCACGTCCTCCATCCTCATTGATGATCTAATAGAACCGCTGGGTTGCGAGAGATAAGGAAATTGTTCACGTTCGATAGTAATAGACGTCATCTCGACCCGCCTTCAACGGGAATATCACAACCAGGACGAGCGGCTTTGAGGACAATCCGCTCCAACTACCGTATAGCTGTCAAAGGCCCTGTCACTGATACCATTCTCTGATCCCGATAGTTTATGTGGAGTCTTGTGGTGTCTGTTCGTAACATAATGGAAATCCAATGGCCGGGCCTCACTTCGGAGTCGAGAGCCTAGGGGTATTCAGGATTCGTCATTCAACCTCCTGTCATAGCATAAGCTTTTATTGATGGCAAATTGACTGCACTGTGGTTGGGAAGGGAAGTTAAACATTGACGACTTCGATGATGTAGATTATATACAACCCACTGAGTAACCAACGACTGCCAAGACTGAGACCATCAATGGCTTCAGATATAATTTATCTAACTATCTAACTCAACAAAATAGTTTACAGCAAGCAGTTTACATGACTCTATGTCCATATGCAGCAGGAGAAAATGATTCATTCAAAGAGAACAAAGCTATTCATAAGACTGGGTGATAAATATTATGCTGAAGATAAAATACTAAAGATCTACTAGATCTTGACGATTTTTAAGACAAAAAGCTGCAATTTTAAATCTAACAATACAATTTACGAGTTTCGCCGTGTTTCTCTTGTACCTAGTAAATAAACATACCTAGTTAGGAACACATGGATATAGACTGTTTAAATAAGAAGACCATAATAGAATCGACTTGAAACAACTGAATTTTAGCATACTCCAGATGGTTTCGAAAGTATCGCATTTTCAATTCATATTCGTATTGACGATTTTCATCTTTAACAAACAAGCCCTTGTAGGACGCGAATGGTTCGTCACACAGACCTCGGAATGGTTGTATTTCTTAAAGGAAAATCTTTATAAAGTGTGTCCCAAAAGTAACCCCCCACCCCCACCCCCGCCCCCCAATTACAACTTTTTTTTTCAACAATTTTAGTGATGTCGATGTGGATTTAGAGAGCGTTTTTGACGTGCCTGTTACTAAATTTTAAGCCAATAAAAAAACTACTTTGGTATGCCCAAAGAGGGGAGTGCGTATTGATTGGGTACATACTTTAAAAAAGTTTTCTATTTTTTCCAAGGTACACTTTGTTTGAACACGATGATAAAATCTTATTTTTTCCGTTCTAGGATTGAAGCTGAAGGACCATGAAGACTCGAGAGTTTTTCTAAAGATAGGTGGTACCTAGGGAAAAATCGGGTTTCTTCATGTTTCACCAGCTCCAATCCCAGAATGGAAGATGTTATTGCGATTCTGGTTTCACCACCGTGTACAACCACTAAAAAGTCTTTAAAATGAGGTGACACGGCAAAAAATAATTCGAAGTGGGTACATAGTCCAAAACTTTTGGTTTTTTTATCTGAATTTTCATTTGTTAAAAACTTAGTATCGGGTAACTCAGAAAGAAGAAGTTTCACTTCAATATCGCAAAAATTGTGGGAAAATTTAGTGGAGGGACATTTTAGGACACCCGGTGATACTAAAAAAATACACTTTTACTTCAAATGTTTTTGAGAATGAATGAATGGATTTTCACACCTGGGATTGATTGAAAGTGGAATCGAAATTTCAAGGACGTTCTCGGGCGATGTGGAATATTTGATCAAGTAATTTGGGGCGTTGATTCGAATGGCGTACGGCGGATGGACGGATTGTTCCAATCTAGATATGTTGAAATAAAAACAAACAAATTGGTGGGGAGGCGTTGTTTCTCATTGGATTAAAGATACTAAACCAAATTATAATGATAAATTATTTCTTAATTGAGAGTGCAAAGTGAATTTTACGTTGTAATATCGACGATCAACACAACGCTGAAGTTATTCAACTTGCTCATTCAACCCCAGAATGAGTGCATATGTGCACTTTGAGTGTACCTTTAAACGTGGAGAAACCACTCCCCTTCATATCACACCGTTGGCTGACCACAACACTATCCTATCCGAGTATGTCCCGCTAGATATAATGTTTCGCTAAAAGATAGTTTAAACTCGATGACAGTAAATTTTATTTCTACCCATAATATACTACACTTGACAGAATTACACCCAACAAATGCGGTATGGGGTTAAAAGATCGTGGAACTGGAGGCGGATGCGGTGAGCAGAGTTTATTGGTGTTGAGAGACCTCACGAAATGGATACCTGAAGAGAATTGCGGGCTTTAAAGAGACTAAGTGCTAACCACTCGTGCTAATGTTTTTCACATTTTCACCAGGAAGGGCATAAATAACAATGAAATTGAAATACGAGCCCTGAAATCAGGTCAAAACAATTCCATTCGTGCAGTATGACTACATGAGTAAATTTTTCCAGTTCTTTAATTTAGAACAATTCTCTGTGCAATTTTTGAATTTCGTGTGCTCAAAAATATTTAACAATTGAATGAGGAACTTTCAGCTGTTAGGATTTCACCCTTTTGACCTCAAATTCTGATTCCGCGCAATTTAAAACCTCCTACTAGCCATTTTCAGCTCTAAAACCCGTTTAGTTTGGTCAATAAACGGATAAGAAGATCACGCGTGACGTATTAGTGGAAGGGGTGCAGAGTGGATTTAACAATTCCGCAATGTTTTACTGGTCAGATACCCACGATATAGCTCCTCTATAGAAAGCTCTCGCTCAGGTCATTCTATTGAGCAAATAAAAACTAACCAAAAAAAAATTCCCTTTATAAGCAAAAAAGTTTCCTAATGATATTCTAGTATGAAATTTCAGTATTTAAACAATCTGCTTTCAGCTATTATCAACTTGTTCAACATAATTAAATGCAATTTGATTTCTTGGTAACAGAATTTTTAACTTGGTTCTAAAGAGAGATATTATCATTACGAAATGTTCCCAAACAAATTTGTATAAAGGACATTTTTGGAAATTTCATTTTCTAGAATTATGAAGCCTACACAAAACTCCTAACTTACAATGGAATTCGTGAAAATAGATTCTTTAACAATTGGAAACCTCTTTCGTGTAAATTATAGCAGCCATTACTTATACTAGTTAAATGCAAAAGCAGTATCGATCAGATAGGGTGGATCCATATTAGTTTTAAAAATGATTTATAAGTAAAACTAAATAAAAACCTAGCGTACGTCATAAGGCCCGTCCAGACTCCTCGGCGTGTCCTACTTCGAGTTGCCACAACCTATACTTCTATAATTATATAAGCATGTTTCTATTTCTCGATTTGAGCTCCAATCTATTCAAATAGTTATTGCCTTAATAATATCATTATCTAAGTACGTACGAAAAGTCGAGAGGATATGTTATTAAATATGCGTAGGAAAAGCTTTGGTATTAACACACAAATATGACCTTGAAAAATACATATTCATGCCTCGAACGAACGCCGGCGCCGTAACCACCACAAGCCGCGGTGCCGGCGCCTCCTCTCACTCCACCCCCCCCCCCCCCCGCTCACCCCCAACCACCGTGACCCCCTGCCAAGCGTGCCAGCGCGTCGAAAAGACTCTTTTTTGCCCGTTTTTGGCCCATAGCATCTATGCGAGTAAAGCGATCGGGATGGTTAAACGTTAGGACCAACTAGACCCCAAATGGAGTCTATGTGCGAAAGAACGGGTTTTTTAAGTCAATTCTTAGGCCTTTTATGGCCCGGACGGCGGACGGCGAACGGCGGACGGCGGACGGCGGACGGCGAACGGCGGACGGCGGACGGACATTTCAAATTTGGATTCTACGTACCTTGAAACGTAAAGTGACAAAGTTTGAGGGGGGGTTATAAAAATTTTTTGCTACACGATCACATAGGCTTATTATTGGAAATAATAAACCAAAAGGAGTAAAATACCGCCAATCGAACTCTTCCCTCTCAACCCATCTCCAAAATAAGATTTTAGGAATGTTGGCGAATTTTCGTAAAAAATGAAGCTATTGAGTATATATATATATATATATATATATATATATATATATATATATACTTATACACACACACACACACACACATATATATATGTATGTATGTATGTATGTGTGTGTGTGTGTGTGTGTGTGCGCTCTGGGTGCCAATCCAGATGATAACTCTAGTTAGGATTGCGATAAAAATCCCGTTCTTGCGTCAAAAATCATGCTTTCCTAATGAAACGAAGAGTTTGTTGCCCAGGACTTTTTGAGCACATTAAATTGCTCAAATTTCAAAAATATCTTCGAAAAAATCACTGAAAATTGCAAAATTGAGCAGTCTGAAATCGGCCAAAAATCGTTAAAACTATATCTTTTAGCAGAATTTCAATCAAAACAAAATTATCAATGACATTATTAAATGTTATTCACAGAATTATGCCGAAAAATATACTTAAATTTCATTAATATTTGCGGAAAAATCTGTAAAACTATAACAAGTCTAAAAATTCAAAATCAATTTTGAATCGCCGAATTGTATTTAGTATGAGTTTTTGCTATAAAATTAGTTTTTAACAATATCTTTGAACTCAAATTGCTCAAATTTTGATACAATTTAACATATTATAATACAATGGATACTGCATGACTGTAACTTTCATTATTATATATTTTTTTTAATCCTGTTTTTGCCCTAAATGCTCTACGGCTCTAAAAACGTTTCTTTATTTTACCTCAACTAATTCAAGCTTTTGGCCATATTAACATTTTCTAAAATGAATGGTGTCCTTTGATTCTCGAAAAACAACTTCTACCACCATACGGTTCGTTGAAACATGGACGATATTGGAAATAAACAAGTTTGAACAGTTTTGACACTTGACTAATTTGAAAACCCGTTTTGGATACGACTGTATTGCTTATCTCGTATATACTTCTGCTTAGTTGAATATAAAATCAGGCTAAACATATATAACGAAGGGACTCCTGGAGGGATGTAGACCGAATATACGTTGCACTATAAGGTATTTCACCGTAGGACTAGTTTACCTTAAACAATATAGACGGGTATAGTAAAATACCGACCTCAATGAGCTCCTTCTAAAGTTGGAACAGGAAACCGCCAGTTCGATAAGGCCGCAACGACACAGGCACTCCACTTCGGAAGGCATCGTTAAGATTATTTTGCGAAGGCGGAAGTGAACCGGTTTCAAACTAATATAATGGGGGACGCCCTCACAACCCGACAAATTACCGAACGAGGGCTCGCAAACTATCTGATAAACCGCAGCGTCGGAGACGATCGGAGAGCGAAAATAGATCGAACGGGTCCGCGTCACCGTGAAGTCAAACATTGAAATGTTTGAAGAGACGCACCGCACCGACTGATTGTTAAAATAAACATTGGATGTCAAAGGAGGCTATCGGGGGATGTTTACTCTCAAACTGCGAGGTCCCTGAGGCAGAATTGCTAAAAAGAAGGTTTTTTACACTTTTTTTTCTTTCTTTTTTTTTTAGTAGTAAGGTGAAAGTTTGTGAGTTTACAAAATGTTTCAGATTGAAAATCTGAATCGTACGTATAAGATGTCCGTTTGGTTGCCTATCGCAATGAGAGCATCTTTAGGTAGGTTTGAAAGAATTATATATATGTATATACAATATAATATGGTTTAGTTTATTGACCGCTAGGTGATAATTATGACAGTTTTTTGGGGTTCTTGAGAGTCGGTCAGGCAATAATAAAATTCAAATCTTCAGGGCCAACGTTTCGAATTCATGCAGCTGTTTACACGGTCATCTAGTATTTTGTAACACATTCATGAGTATGCACATATACTGACGAGTGAAAAATGAAGATATTGAAAAATATATTGAAAAAATGAAACAACACGTGAAAACCGTTGACGGTTTTAACGGATTTTTCAACGGTTTTTCACATGTTGTTTCATTAAGAGTAATTGCTGATGTTCACATGTTTTCATGTGTTGTTTCATTTTTTCAATATATTTTTCAATATCTTCATTTTTCACTCGTCAGTATATGTGCATACTCATGAATGTGTTACAAAATACTAGATGACCGTGTAAACAGCTGCATAAATTCTCCGAGCCCTGATGATGATGTATAAATACATCGAAACGTTGGCCCTGAAGATTTGAATTTTATTATTGCCTGACCGACTCTCAAGAACCCCAAAAAACTGTTATATATAATATAATAATTTATATTCCCTTTAGTGGCCTTCATTGCCCAATATTACCCTTTAGGGTTGATCAAAAAGGATGCCGATGTTACTGGCGCATCCTCCGCCGATGTATGATTTTTGAGCCAAATTTAAAGTTTGGTCCAGTAGTTTCAGAGAAAAGCTTCGGACGGCGGGGGTACTGCGGACAGACGGGTTTTCTAAAATTCGATTTTTGGATTCTACGCATCATGAAAACTAAACCAATAGATTTTAAGGGGGTGGGGGGGTTAAAAATTGTTTCTTGGTCGATTACAAAGGTTCATTATTGAAAATATAGACCACAAATTACAAAGACAACTAGGACTAGACATTACAAGCATACTTATAACTCCGTTATGACTCCATGTATATACTGATTATTTTACCTACTATGCGTTTCTGTTGATTCCTTCCTCTTATTTTTATTTTTTAAAGCTAATTTTAGTAAAAAATGAAGTAAAAATGATAGCAAGGGCTAAAAATAAAATTCTTCATCGAAATCCGTTGTTTTCGTGTATGTGTGTGTGCCATTCCATAAGATAACTCGTTAGGATTGGAATAAATATTCCGTTCTTGCACGACAACAAAAAAGAAAAGAAAAGAAAAAAAAAATCAGGCTTTCCAAATGAAAGGATGAGTTCGTTGGCCAGTACTTTTTGAGCAGATTAAATTGCTCAAATTTCAAAAAATGTCCTAAAAATCACTAAAAATCGCTAAAAACTGCTAAAAATAGTTAAATTTATATTTCAAGTAAAACTTTATTCAAAAGAAATGGATCAACAATGAACTAGAACATTAAAAAATGTATGTACAAAATTATCAAAAGGTATCTTTTTCTTTCTTTCGTAGATATTTGCAGAGAAGAAGGTAGGTCCTAGATATCTCTGGAGTATTTTCCGCGGAACTGATAATTCTGTTGGGCGCGGGGCCTACATTTTATTTTTCCTTACTTGATGTTGTTCATAACTTGACAGGATCATAAATCAATAGATTATATGGCGTATGGCAACTAACAGGAGGGAGGAATCGGACAGTTCATTTTTCTTAAAGATATTATTTAAAATTATTAATTATTTTGAAATTACCTACCTAATAATATTAAGCGATAACAATATTATTGGAAATAATTGTTAATTTTTCAAGTTTACTTAATCTTCTAACATTCAACTATCTGATTGACATTTGGTCATGGCCCATTTTCCCAGCTTTCCTCGTTCCAACTCCAAATCTGCTACTTCAATACTATCTTGGATTTTACTTCAAATTCTCAACACCTCAATTTCGAAGAAGAGGGAAATAATACTTATTATGTTCGTGTTAATTATTTCAATAAATCATAATAATCGTACCCCTTCATTCGGTGCACCTTTAATTGATTCTATACTCTGCGACTAACAGCTAATCTTTATAACTCCCGTTACGAATGAAATTATCTACTACTTAGGCGAAAACACGTAGTACTTCAGACAAATTTTGTCAAAATTATGTTACTTGTGTTCGAAATTGATTATGTGTGAAATCATAGAAAAGACAATGATGGCATAGAGTTTACTCATGAATACGATTCGTGATGAAAGTTTAATTTACAAATGTATGTGGTGGAGTTTTATCCAACAGTTAAAGTAATACCTAGTATATTTTGTCACTGATAATATGCCATATATTTGCCGTTAATCAACACACGTTGACATAGTGGTCCATAAAAACGATTACGATGTAAATAATATTAAACTACGTGAAATTATCAGAGAACTGGGAAGAAGTCAACATCCTGAAGAGATAGTTAACTGTTGTGAAGCGCCCATCGCTTTAAAACATACTGCTGAGACAAGAGTACCAAACCACCTACTTCTAGACAGCGAGACGTGAAAAACAAACATTGTAACGCATTCGTCGCACAAATATTTGATGAGAGTTCACTCGCCTCGTTAACTTTGTTTGAACGGGTCCCGCGGTCGTAAATATACAGACAGAAACCGGAGTGAGATATTAAACCGGAAGAAATGAAGAAAGTCAGATAAGGAAAGTTGAAATAGGGAGAGATGAAGTTGTGGGGACGCGCATGAAGCGCCCGTGATTCACGGGATAGGCAATACACGTACGACTCGACGGTGTGGCAGGACTGCATAGCATCTTCTCCGTGTTTAGGAAAAAAGCTTCCATAATAATTCCAGCCTACTTTAGCGACGATTGCAAAATTTTACCGGAAGAGGCTTGGTTACATGTGCGCAATACAGTGAACATTTTCATGTCTCCATGGAAATCTGGTTCAGGATTGAAAATTATCGCCGCTATCACTGCTACAACAAGACCAGAAGACCTGTTGTACTGAATTTCTGCTCTGCAACTACAGTAGTGTAAACCTGTACACTTACATTCGAACGCTCAATAAACTTGACGTCATCATCCTGGAGCTGTTTTTTCGCATAAAAACGCACGAAAGTAACTGAGATATAGTTGATTTTAAGCTCCAAACCGGCCTATTTGGAAGCTTTTTCACTTTGAAACGCGCACACACACAGTAAAATTACATGATGCTTTTTTTTAATGACTTTTAGCGAATTTTCTTAGAAAATGAAGCTATTGCAATGGCTCCAAAAATTTTAAAATAGAAATTTTCAAGAATTTTCTTCATCAAAATCTGTTTTGAGGCATTCTGAAATGATTCCTGGATTTTAACGCTTTTTATAGATAGGTATGTATATATATATATATATATATATATATATATATATATATATATATATATATATATATATATATATATGTGTGTGTGTGTGTGTGTGTGTGTGTGTGTGTGTGTGTGTGTGTGTGTGTGTGTGTGTGTGTGTGTGTGTGTGTCATTCCAGACGATAACTCTCGATAGAATTGAGATAAAAACTTAGTTCTTCCGCCAAAAAATCAAGCATTTCAAAAGAAAGGATCAGTTCGTTGGACAACACTTTTTGAGCACATTAAATTGGTCAAATTTCAATAAATGTAAAAATCTCTAAAAATGGCTAAAAACTGCTAAAAACCGTTCAATTTATATTTCTTGGTAGAATATTGCTCAAATAAAGTTTATTAACTATAAAATAGAACATCCAAAAATGTATGTACACAATTATGCTGAAAAATGTACTTAAAATTCATCAAAATTTGCTAAAAAATCGATAAAAACTGCAAAAAAAGCTAAAAATTCAGAACCTCTATTTGAATAGCAGGTTATTATTTAGAATACGTTTTTTGCCATAAAATTAATAGTTAACAATTTTCTTGCACTGAAAAAGCTCAAATTTCAAAACAATTCAACATTATACAATATGACAATTTACGAAAATTCGCTCATATGATCATGCTATATGACTGGAAGTTTTTTATTTATTTTTAGTTAATAAAAAAGGAAAAAAAAACATGGTCGGGAGCTAAAAAATACAATGATTTGGCGCTCAATGGTGGTGTGGCCGCCAGCAAACAGCCGTATAAAAATCGCAATACGATAGTAGTGTAAACCTGTACACATACATTCGAACGCTCATTAAACTTGACGTCATCATCCTGGAGTAACTGAGATATGGTTGATTTTAAGTACCAAACCGGCTTTTTCCTTTTGTTCCTGTCCTACTTGTACCTTTTTTACTAACTAAAGAGCAGGAATCATGTAATTTTACTGTGTATGTGCGTTTCCAAGTGAAAAAGCTTCAGGATAGGCCGGTTTGGAGTTTAAAATCAACCATTTCTCAGTTACTTTTTCGTGCATTTTTATGCGAAAAAACAGGTCCAGGATGATGACGTCAATTTTAATGAGCGTTCGAATGTAAGTGTACAGGTTTACGCTACTAACTACTCCTCACTATGAGAACTCTCTATTTTCTATGATAGGTGATACATCGGGAATAAGGTGACAACGTGAGTACACAGATTAAAGGGGATTACATCTGATGTTTTATTCAAAGACGTAAGTATTGCTCCAAAAGATTCTACGGGATCTATCTCACTAACCTGAGAGGAATTTACCAATAGCTGGTTTTACAGTTTGGATAGAGAAAAACACCGCAGGGGTTTTCTTTTTAGATAGGATCCGATATCCGTCACGGGCGGCCAACAGATAGCGTAAGCTCGCTGTCCGCTGTCACGCGACAAACACTGAATCATAATAGATAGGTTTTTCAGCAACTGAAACACGAATTAATGATTCGGGTCTTCCGTGTTAAAATTATTAAACGTTGAAACACTCTTTTTAGCGAATTTGAGTAAAAAATGAAGCTATGTTTGAATAAAAAATTCTGAAAACTTTCATAATTGAAATCCGTTTTGAGACATTCTGAGAGAAATCCTAATGCATGCATTACAGGGACGTTCCTGATAAAAACCACATTCATTAAAAATAAATAAAAATAAAAATTAATAAATTTAAAAAACTGACGAGAATACTAAATTAAGACCACATGATTTATTATTATTACCCCCTCAATTCATCCCCTTCCATAATGAAATTTGAAACTGATATACGATCCAAAACTAGACCGAATTCATCGTCGAACAAAAGGGGGGAAAAAAAGAATCACGAAATTTGGACGAGAATTGTTAAAACACTATGATTTATCAGTATCCCCCCCATTATGGAATTTGAAACTTCCAACATACGTTCCGAAACTGTATCTAATTCGTAATGGAACGAAATACAAATGACGAAAATCGGTCGAGATTTGTAGCATAGGCTGCGCTTGAAAGAATCGGTACTATCCCCACCATCCCCCACCAAAACTGCAAATCCGAAATTCCCAAGGTTTGTTGCACAACAAGACTGAAATTGCAAATAAGAATCACGAAAATCGGTTGAGAATTATAGCATGAGTGCCGTCGACAAAATTTGTCGAAAAAAACACATACTCACACACAAACATACGCATATGGTTTCGTTCACGGATTCGGTATTAGAATGGTCTGAAACGGATTTGTATGCGGTTATTTTTTTCTCATGCTTGGGCTGGCCCACCCACCTAGATCAATTCCAATAGGCGTCCCTCTTATTCACAAACCCTTGCCTATAAGACATTGCTCAGAGGGACGCCTATGGAGAGTCACTAGAAGGCTAATACGGCTAAAATTCGTGAAATTTAGAGTTTTTTGCAGGATTTTAGTTTAAAAAAAAGTTCATCATCGATGAAGTGGAACTTAAAAAAACTATTGCAAAAATTATTCTGAACAATGTACTTGAATTTCTTTAATATTTGCTGAATAATGAGTAGAAACTCAAAAAAAAAAAGTTATAAATCCAAAATATTTTTTGAGTTAAGAAATAATTTTTAGTAAGATTCCCCCCCCCCCCCCAATAAAATGGGTAGTGAATAAACTCTACGCACTCAGAATGATCAAATTTCAAAACAACGTAGCATAATACGTCGTGATACGTCAAATTACTAGGATTTGCTCACACGATAATGCTGCATGACTAGAACTTTTTTCTGTTTCTTCCAAAACGAAGTTTCCAGACCAGGTTTGATGATATATTCAAATCTGTAAGCCCCCCCCTAACATTTCAAGTAGGGAAAACGCTAACACTAATCCAGATTTAAACAGTTGTGTAATTAAGGGAATTCAATTTTGCGGGTACAACTTTCTTCGTCGAATGTTTACAAAGTCGTTTGCTAGTAACCATTTTACGGTACGAATATAACAACTCCAAAAAGATTATAATGCCATTGAGTCAAACAGATTTTATTAAAGTTTCAACAATAATATATATTACACGAACAGAAACTTATGTTTGAGTGTCTTTATTGATATCCTATGGCGTGTATGTAGATTGACAGACTTCAGTGCGTTATTTTGCAAAACAAACAGATCAGCAAGTTGTTGCGAAGGTTTCTGCCTATAACAAAATCGGCTACCCAGATCAGCTTAGGAAGTCCTAAGATTACATCCGTTTCTGTGGCCTAAGACGCGAGCGAACATTTCCAAACTCAAAAAGCAAAATTTCATTTCATAAATACCAGATGTGTTTGAAACTGTATGTTTGAATTGATATTGTGTGATATCAATGCAGACACGAACCAAATAGCAGCCTACAGTTGATTCGTTGCTTGACTGCCCGCCCTTGAACTTTCTGGACTGGAGAAGGGCTTACTTAACTCTAAAAATAAATTAGGTTCACTCGTCTTAAACTTGACCGCCTTGTAATTTGATCTTTAGTGGAACCGAGCCGTTTCCTCTTTTGTTCTAGCACTAATTCAATCCGCCCGCACCTAAAAACCCGGATGTTGTAGCCTACCGAGATCAAGCGAACGTTTCACAAATGTTTCAAAAATGATTCTCTAAGTAATATTATTCTACAATACACTGATATAATCTTATACATGCGATATGATTTTAAACAAGTAGATATTACTAAAAAAGGCGTAGGTACACCTAAATCTAAGAGAAATTTAAGATAAATCAGTAGTAAATAGAAATAGGTTATAAAATGAGAAGTCTGAGAGATAAATGATTGAGATTTGATTTTTCCTCCAAAAACTAATCAGCATCAATGAATATATCACCGCATGACAAATGGCTGAATAACGATCGTGGTTTCGCACTACCGAAGGTAGAGAAATAAGGAAAAAGATTGACGAAATTGCCATCATCCCAAATCGAAATTCGTCAACACGTAAATGGGGGTATCAAATGAGGGTAAATTCTGCACAGTTGAGGAAATTTGTGAATTATTATCGAGATTTTTGAACGAGATCTCTGAATTCTAAAGGCCAGATTCCACCGGTCAAAGACAACTTTCCTCAATAATCTGCCCCTGGGTTGCTCAAGTTTACTGCATAAGTAGCCCAATAGCAGGTCCCAATCTTGAGTTCCCACGACTTCGCAATTGCACTCTGGTGGATCGTTGAGTCCTGTTTTCTATGATTGCTTAGAACTGAAAATCCATCTTCAGAGGCATGTTTATTCTGTCGGCCAATCGAGGAAAAAACCTGTGGGACTTAGTCATGGACAAAGCGCCTTAACTAGGTATATGAATTTTCCAGGTTCTGATGGGGTTTTCAGGAATTTCGCAGATTAGCTCTTCGACATTATCTGTGACACTTCAAGATTTTTCGCCTTCGTCTATAACTGAAAGAGAGTGCACAAGTAATGGCTAACATAGGAGATCGAGAGTGCCTTCAAAAAAGAATGTGACAAGAATCCAAATGTATATGATGTTGGGCATTCAAGTTTGCTTAATACATACAACGGAGGTCAAGTAATCCTAAATTAGGTGGCAAATCCTGTGAAATTGTCCCTGCAGGGGCGAGGGGAGGGAAGATGAAAAAACTTCAGTCCTTTCTTCCCTTGTGAGGGAACGTCAGTTTAATGGTATCGGTTTCGGTCAGTGGTCACAGACCTTCTTCAGCTACCAGACCCAGAAAGTTTGCTGCCTAGCGAAGAGGTAAACAACCTTGATATGTATAGAATAGAAAGCAGATAGGTCCTCTTGAAGTCACGGCTGAGTTTCGTAGGATAGCAATCCAAGATATGACCTACACAGTTCCAGTCATGCGGCATGATCGAATGTGAGGATTTCATAAATAATTATCTTATATTCATGCTGAATTGTTTTGAAATTTGTGCACTTTGAGCGCAAAGAAATGGCTAACTATCAGTTTCATGGCAAAAAAGACTTGTTCTCAATAATAATATTATTTTCAATGATTTTGGGTTTTAATCCTTTTTAGCTTCAAATAAGTGAACTAGATTGTTCAAAAAATGATGCGTAGAATTAGGCTGAAAAATGTACATAAATTTCATCAAAATGTGCTAAAAAAAATGGATAAAAACTGCAAAAAACTTGAAAATCCAAAACCACTTTTTGCATAGCAGATTATCATTTAGAATAAGTGATTTTTGCCGTAAAATTGATAGTTAACTTTTTTTGCACTCAAAAAGCTCAACCTTCAAACAATTGATCATAAAAGTAACTATTATTTACGAAAATTCGTTATTATTATGATAATTTTTTTCCCCCATCTTGAGATCAATATTTATACTGATTCTTCTAGTTTTGGCGATTTGTCTCTGAAAACAAATTTCAGGTTTGCAATACATTGTTTGTGAATACGTTTATAAACGTAAAATATGAAATTCGTTTTAAAAGACAAAACTCCAAAACTATTCGGTCGAAAGTGATGAAAATTTCAAGGATCGTGCAGGATATCTGCATAAAAACGGAATAGTCTATGTGAGACTAAACACCGCCATATATCAACCAATTTTGATGATATTATCAGTCAATAGGGTTGATTCACAGAATCCCTAATGCACGTCATTGGTGTAGGATCTTAGTACGGTGTTTTCAATAGATCCGTCGCGTTTTGTCGTTAACTAATTCAATACTTCAATGTTGCATATGTGAGAAAACTATACTGCCCATCATACTAGGAAGGCGTTTTTGATTGAGGCCGGTTGAAAACAGAAGGTAATGGAATAAGAGGTCTTGGAATGAACACAGAGAAGTTGATATTGAGATCCAGTTCCCTTCATCGAGACTAATAGGCCTCCTACAAGCAATTAGTGAAAATGTCATCGCTTGACAGACGTCGTTAGGAGTGATATAATGAATCTCAGTCACGCTTTAGCCACCCGGCCCTGACCGTTTTTTTCGACGAATCTTCATAAATGAATTAATGCAGAACCGAGAAGAACTCCTTATAAGAAGTTGGGGTCCAAGCCCGAGAGAGGAAAAAAAAAAGAATTATTGACGCCAATAACTCAAATTCGACAATGTCCTACTTAAGAATCAATGTACAAGAAAAGGGGAAGATAACATAGTTTTTTCTATTCTTTTTATTTGGAAATAATTTGTCTTGTCTTCTGCCACTCTCATTTTACCTTTTACGCCTTTCGTTTCGTGTGTGTGTGCGCTTGCGTGCATGTGTGTGCATGCGTGCGTAGGAAGGACCTGTGGCAAGCGATATCTGAGCTAAAAGGATTGGCGCCTGATAAAATCAAGGTCATGGCCGCGACCCTGTCATGGTGCGGGGTGTGGTGCGGGAAAAGTGCCACGGAGCTGCTCGAGTAGGGCATCTCGGCAGGTGTGCTCCGTGGTATCACCACATGTGTCCTTCGGGGCTCTTACCTTAACTGGTGGTCATTTTATAGGGGCACTTCCTTTCATCCCTCTCTCCCTCCTCCATCTTCCTCAACCTCCCTAATCCCTAGGGCCGAGGTTGGGTAAACCTGGACGTCCTCCCCACTTTTTAATGTAGGTTTTTCGTTTCTTTCTCTTAATGGCGTGCCCAAAAAAAACAAAAAACAAAAAAGTGTGCGCGTGTGTGTGTGCGTCGTGCGTGTGTGTGTGTGTGTGTGTGCGCGCGCGCGAGCGTGAGTAATAATTTTTTGAGTGTCTGTTGTGCGGTGGTATTTTATAGGGGCACTTCCTTTCATCCCACCCTCCTTCTCCTTCAGCTACCTTGATCAAAAGGGCCGGCATCGGGTAAACCTGGGCGTCCTCCCCTCTCTTTCAATTTAGTTTCTTCCTTTTTTTTTTTAATTTAATAATGTATGTTATGTGTGCGTGTCTGTCTGTCGAATGTCTGCAATTCCTACTAACAAGCTTCATTTTTATAGTTTTCATTAGATTTTGATGAATTTAGCGGTTTAGGGCTAGTTTGGGAAACGACGACGTGATTACCCGTATGTGTTTCTTCACGATAGTATCATTAGAGCTACTCATGCGCGAAAGTTTTACAACACATGACGTCTAAAGTTTTCATATGATTTGAATGATTTTTTCGAGGATGTTGCAACTCTGCCAGTGTATTTAATAGAGAGTTTTCGGCGACTTCAACTCAACATCACCCGTCATCATAGTCTTGATGGAGCAAATGAAGATGCTAACCCAAATGGAACCGCGGGCGCGGTTGCCTTAATTTTTATGTCACGCTAACGGTGGTTGGGCAACGCGATATTTTCCCCGCTGTCTTGTTGTTCACTGGGTGTCTGATCAACTTTTTATTTCGATATGAAACGCCGATTTTCAAACCTAAATTTGACTTTCATGTTAGTATCAGTACAAATACGAAATAGGTTAGCATTTCTGGCTTTCCATTCGTAAATAGGGCATGGATTTAACGCTAAGATAGTTAGCCATAAATGGGGAACGCCGCGGTTTAGTTGCTACTTATAGATAATTATAGTCGTTACGAACTTTATGTTTTTGGGTTTTCCGTTGGATAAATCACCAACAAGTATGAAAAAGTATTTATCTCTATGACAGCGAACCAGGACTTTACATGATAATGGTCACTGGAAGCAGCACTTCATGCAATGTTCACGAGAAAACAGCTGAGTGATCAGGCAAACTAAGAACAAAACTGCGAAGAAGTAGAGTCTAAAACTCGGGTTTCTCATTTAAAATATGTGAATAATAAAAACAAGTCTGTAATCGACCCAATAGAGCCTGTGTGCAAAATAACGGACTTTTTTGATCGAGTTGAAGGTTCTACACGACTTGAAACGTGAAATAAGCAAGTTTGAGGGGTATTCGAATAAACCTACCCGCTACATCAACATAATTAGTAAGTAGGTAATGGTGCATTTGGAAAAAACTATTATTTTTTACTTCACCATTTTTCGAGAAATTTTGAGATGACCAAAAGTGTTACATTTACAGGAAGGTTAGGCTGGTGTCGTGTGCCTTTAGAACCCCGAACGGGTGACGTTAAATGAGCCCCCCTATGTCACGAACTCTTGGGTACGTTAGGGTTACGTTAAGGATACGTTAGTGGTCACCAAAAACTCTCTAATAATACCTAAAAAGGATTTAGCAACTCCGCCAGTGCACTTACTGATAAATAATTTGAAAAAATAGATAAATAAATACAAAGAGAGCATCTTTTCTACTGTTTATTTTCTTTATCACTTAACATATTGAGGAGGGATGTGACCGGGAGCAGACAGCAGGAGAGCGAAGAGGCGAAAGGAGTCCGCCACCTTCACTGGCCGCGACCTTGACAATCGGCCACACATGTTGTTCCGGAGGCCAACCTTCGGACAGCTGTTCTGCGTGCCTCACTATATAACTCAGTCTCTCTGACAGGGTTTCTCTTTCTTTGGATATTTTTGGACAATCTGCATAGAATGGCAGGGTCTAGAAAACAGGCTAAACGCTAAAGAAATGGAGTACGTTAGAGAGAATAATGAAGTTGAGAGCTAGGATTCGTCAATACTTCAAAAACTCATCTACGCCGACGTTTCGCGATATTTGTATAGCATCTTAAGGGCTACAGTACAACAGAGGATAACAAGTGGTACAGTCTGTCTTTATAGTCTATATGCCAGACTGTACCACTTGTTATCCTCTGTTGTACTGTAGCTCTGAAGATGCTATACAAATATAGCGAAACGTCGGCGTAGAAGAGTTTTGAATTATTGACCAACCCTCGCTAACCCTCAACTTCATTATTATACAAGTGGTCGAGAAAACTAACATAAAATAGAGAGAATGACGTAGAAAAAGACGTAGGAAACTCCCTTCACAGCAACATAGTGATGGGTCTTGAAACTATTTTTACTTTCCGAGAATCTGGAGGTTTGAAAGGAAGTAAGTATTTAGACAGCTGAAATTGTTAATGGACTCCCGCGTGAGATAAAGCTGACCTCGATAATTAAGGCGTTATTACACAAAGTTCAGTCACATTACACATTTGAGTAAAGACTATGAATTTATGTAACTAATGACAGCGCGTCTCCTATGGCATTGCTAGGAAGTAATACAATGATAATGCTAGTGAGTTTATCACAACGCGATAGGTACCTGGGTCGCGGGTGGGTTGGGACTGAATACACAAATATCTCAAAGAATCAGAAATATATACGTTTGTTCGCTACTATGGGAAGCGTTCTTACTTGAATGACTAACCATAATGAACTAATAATGTGTAAAAATTAACCATTACTAAATGATCTGACTGTGAAACCATAGGTCTACCGTCCGTTTTTTCTTTTTGAATCCTATTTGTGAATTATATTTTTATACTCAAAAGCAAAGCAGGGCTAGAAATATACCTCATATACCTCAAAATAAATACGAGATCAGAAGATGCAACATCCTCAAAACAATTAGAAGATGGAATATCGGAGTATTCAGGGTATTATTATATTTCTTAACAACTCCACTTATTCTGACGCAATTAATGAATGAGTAAATGAGCGTAATAAGTATAATAATATTACTCCCTACATCATTCATAAGAAATAATCCATACCGTTTACCGAAAACCTGACGACCACAATAAACAATGAAATGACATGAAAAACGACAGCACCCTCGTTTTGACTTTTAACGAAAAGTTGGGTAAAATGTCCAACAATTCGTTCTAACTAATAGTCTACGATTCAAAAAAGATTTGGGAATATTAGCTTTTATATGCAGTTTTATACATTTTTCAGCAAGTATTAATTAATGTAGTTTTAGTGAATTTTTTATGCATAATTTTTATGATGTTCATATGTGATACATATGAAAAAGCGGTAAATTCTAGTATTCGTTTCAGAATGACTCACAACGGATTTCAATTAAGGAACTTTTCGAAAATTTTGATTTAAAAATTTTTGGAGCCATTGCGAACAAAACTGACGGTAGACCTACGGTTCTACAGTCAGATCATTTAATAATGATTAATTTTACCCATTATTAGTTCATTATGGTTACTTAGCTATATTAGTTTATAACTTAGCGTAATAAATCAGCTTTCCTTGACGCCACAGAGGCTAAGGAACCATGAGATGTTGTGATAAAATGGTACCATTCCAAAAACTTGCGAACAATTTTCCTGCTATGAAAACTAAGGGAGTTACACTTTCCAAGAAACGCACTGGTTGTACGTGAAAACCAATAGAAAACCCCACCGTGACGTGACGCTCGTAACGTGACGAAAACAAATGGAAACGTCCTGTTATTCATTATTAAATGATAACAAAAAATGAAGTAAGTACACTATGTTCATAATGAGACTGTTACAAACGCACTAAAGTGTTTTTACAAACACACAACACAAGTGTTTTTCACATTCCGAAATGCAATGAAATAATGACTTTCCGAATCTGTAAGTAATTGGTTGATAACCAACTTTCCGCCACGATTCCCGAATGTAAAATTTCAACACACCTGCCGACCGCAGAAAGCCAGATGTCGGTATTGTTGAATATTCAAGTTGGAATGTACCGCGAGCCAGATGTTCGATTGGTTTTATCTACAGTTGGTCTGCATGATGATTCGCAAGATTAGCCGTGGAAACACTGAGAAATTGGGTGACTATTGAAATTGTTTATTACGTATCTTTTACTATTATGGTCTTGTAATTAAGGTAGGTATCCTTTAATTGAATAATCTTGATTCGCTTCAAAAAGTCTGTGAACGAAAATTAGTTTTTGTTTCCCTCTGGCTTTACGTGTGCTTTTCACGACCTAATGGAACCACTCAACTGAAGGTTCCTCACGAAGTTTGAAAAAAATATAATTTTACCAACAGCTGATGTTGTAGGAACCGAACTGGCAACCCACAAATTTGTACTTACTCAATGGCACTAGTGGTGCGGTTGATGAATTGAGCTTTGAACAGGGTTAATCCATTTGACTCTTATCAGGGATCTAGGTAGCCCCCCAGAGGTGCAATGGGGTCCTAAATCCTCGAAAAAGAGGTAGAGGAGGATGACAGTATCCCGTCAGAGAGATACCCACTCCTACTAATAGCATTAATGAGCTATGTTCGGAGTAGATTAGATTTCCAGGACCGGGATCACGAGAGCAGAGGCGTGCGACGCCCGTCGTTTTCCAACGGAGCGACGGCAGCGCTTTCTCTGGGATTCTGACGGGAACTCTGTCACACTCTACATCCCGCAAAAAATACAATGAAATGAAATTAAAAAATTAAATAAAAAACGTCTGCCAAGTTGGGTGTGGAAGCAGAGTTTCCTCGTTTACCTATCATCTTCTTCCAACTATCATCCAAATTTAAGCGAACTCGAACGACTAGAGAGCGAAAAGATGGAACATGATGGAATTTACATTTGCGCATGCGCAGAATGAAGTATTGATTTGGCAACAATGAAACTGATATGAGACCATCTACAACCTAACCCACGCATTCTCTGACAACTTCATCGGAATCGGATGAAAACAGTGTAAATTAAGGCCGTAACAAGAATTTCACAGAGGCGCATGCGCAGTAGCTATTAATGATACAATCATGTTGAAATTGATATGAGTGAACTCTCCACCAACACTGAGGAATTGCCTAGTTTTCCTCCTCTCAACCTACCTACCAGCGATTCTGATAGGCAACTTAATATGCATCATGTATTAAATAATAACTAAATACCAAATATGATAAAACAGATTTCGTTATATCCATATGATCTGGTGAATGTGAAGGAAGCAACCTCGGGAGATATATGAACGTCAGAATTTTGTGGTGTAGGATGAAAACCGTTTCTTCGGCACGATATCGATTTTTAAATGGAAGGGATGAGAAAAGGAGAAGATTAATTGAAACTCGGAGCAAAGGGAGAACTTCCATCAACACGAAGGCTGAGCCAGACTAAGAACAAATCGTTCTCAGGAAGCTTTAGAAATGAACAAAAACTAATGAAACCATCGAAAGGAAGTTGTTCCTTCTATATATAAAAATAGTGACTACTATTGGAGAAATCCATTGTGGGCAGAATTGAGTTTAGTAGTTTTGAAAATTAAGGAACCTATTTATAACAGTTTAATATTAGTGCATATATCCGGGCTGCAGTCCCAAAATGAATAGATATGTCATACTCATAAGAATATTAAACAGCTTGAACGGTGATTTCGGTCGAGAACACTGAAGATAGAAATGGTTGGTACAATAATGATTGGTAGAACATACGAAGCGTTCCCGTTTTTAGGGCGTCTCTCTGAAGCTTTGTCCTATGGGCAAGGCTTCGTTAGCAAGAGGGACGCCTATTGAAAATGGAATTGATCCAGGGGGGTAGGGGACAAACCCAGCATGAGGGGAAAAAATAATAATAAAAAATAATAAGCGCATACAAATCCGTTCCAAGACCATTCCAAGACCGAATCCGTGAAGAAAAACCATAGATGTTTGTGACAAATTTTGTCGATGCTGCCACAATTCTCAACCAATTTTCGAGATTCTTTCATTGTTCGATCCCGATTTGAGGCTAGTTGTGCAAAAAAACTCCGGGAATTTTGAATTCCGTGAAGGAAGAGGGAGAATGAAGGGGGTAAAGCCAGAAAAACGTGCTTTTTCTCAACGAATTGTTTCGATGCTATCCAGGCTACAATTCTCAACCGATTTTCGTGATTCTTATTTTGCTCGATTCCAATTTAATCTAGTTGTGCAGCAAATCTTGGGAATTTCGGTTTTGTTGTCATGGTGGGGGATGGAGGAGATAATTACCGATTCTTTCAAAAGCTGCGCAAGCTACAAATCTCGACAGATTTTCGTGATTCTTATTCCGTTACATTACGAATTCAGTGTACTTTTGGAACGTATATCAGGAGTTTCAAATGTCATCGTGGGAGGGGGTGAATGGAGGGGATAACACAGAAAAATCATGATGTTTTATGAATTCTCGTCCGATTTCAGTGATTATTTTAGCATGGAACATGATTTATCCTTGAGCTAACTGCCCGAAAACGTTACGCAGAAGTGTCACGAAATTTTTCTTATTTTTGTTCAAGTATTAATTTGGTTTAGTTTTGGATCGTATAACAGAAGTGGCAAATTTCATTATGGAAGGGGGTGAATGGGGGTGGTAATAGTAATAAATTATTATGGTTTAACTAGTCTCGTCGGATTTTCGTGATCACTTTTTGTTCAATTATGAATTTGGTCTGGTTTAGTAAACTATGTCAAGAGTTTCAAATTTCATGCTGGAAGTATTATGATGAAAATTTACTGTCGGTGGAGGAGGATAATGGAGGGGAAGGGAAATTTCGAAAAGTCAAGATATTTTTGTATTTTCCAAAATTACATATAATTTATACATAGGGACGTCCCTGTAATGCATGCATTACTTACCAATATGTAAGAGAATTCCAAGCGTAATCAATAAATCCCAAACCGACTAACCAACGAACTATTGCGATGTATAATGAAGGGCGATACGTAACTACTGAGACCAAGCTGTAAATAAGCTGTGAAAATTATGGAGAAATAGGCTGTACCTACCAATTCATCAGAGGGTAAAACGCTTGAAATATCCTATTTAAGACTAACAATGTTTAGCAAACTCATAATCACGCAAGAATTTTTCAAAAATGCGTATCCTTAAAATGCAAAACAAGCATGCTTGCATGCTGCTTATGTCTCTCATTTACTATATTTTTGTCTTTCACGAAAAGCGACAGAGAAGATTGGGTGACGTCTCGAATCTATTAGTCCATTTTCACTCGAATCTTCTAAGACCAAATCCGCGCTCCGCGCCTCGCCAGGGGTCAAGCAACCTGGACCCCCTGGTTACCTCTATTTACATACTTCGAATGAAATTATTGAAACACAGAATGTATTTTAGCTCACGCGTTTCACATAAACCCGTCTACTGATTGGTAATATACGTACCTAACAATTTTTACCTAACAATTAATTAATTACCAATCACCTCTTTGCAGCTTATTAATGCATCAACATTTGAAAGCGTGTCACTACTGTGTCAAGCGGTTTTATTTATTTATCACCAACTCAACGACTCACCACCAGCTCAATGAAATCATCAGAAATTAACAAGCGGTTGCAATCATGTTCACAATATCGATTATTGGTGAGAATGATCACCTGTGTGTGAATAATCATTCAAATAACTATGCTCAAAGGCCAACATAATATGATTGGATAAATTGAAAGCTTACGAACGAATGGTCAACGAATTTTGTGGGATGAAAAATGACGAAGTACCATTTCCCTAGCAACGACTCGGTTGTAAGCGGAAATCATCAGAAATTGTTACAACACATTTTCGTTTTGTTTTCGGTTGGAGATGCCAAGGCTAAAACACATTCTGTGAAAAAAGAAAAAAAAGTATGTTTGTGTGAATGTGTGTATTCGCACGTGGGCAGCAGATGTCCAAGCAGTAAAATTTGCAGAATATACACATAAGTTTATTATTTCTGTAATAGATAGCCCTTCCACGCAGAACACTTTTCTATATTAAATTAATGAAATCTTTGGTAGGTATTGTCACAATAGAACTAAATAGACGTGTGATCCTACGTACGCGCTAGCTCTTATGTGGTGAGGCAGAGAAGAAAGGGGCGATAAAGACTAAGCTTAGACTGGGGAACAGTTACGTCATCCACACAATCAACAAAAAACCCAATATTGGTTTTTCGATCAGATTTAAATAAATGCTATTAAATGTGCAACCATCAGTTCAAAATACTAGTGATTTCGTTGATACCAAAGATTTGGAAAGAAAAGTATATCGGAGAGGAAGGCCAAGTACATAGGTAGTTTCTTTACCTAATTAACTCGCATTAATAATTTATTACTTGACAACTAAAAGCTAAAGCTTATGCTGTGGAACTTTTTGTTTAAAACCAATTTTAAGTTGGTAGTTCTGAAGGAATATTGAGAGAAAAGGACGACATCCCTTCTCCTTCCTACGTATACATGCAGCCCAGAGGCTATACAAGGTGACCAGCAAGATTTAGTTAGTTTAAAACAGTCTCCCGAGTTACAAGCTACCATTAAATATGTTTCTATATTCTTTTGGTTTATTATTTCCAATAATAAGCCTATGTGATCGTGTAGCAAAAAAATTTTATAACCCCCCCTCAAACTTTGTCACTTTACGTTTCAAGGTGCGTAGAATCCAAATTTGAAATGTCCGTCCGCCGTCCGCCGTTCGCCGTCCGGGCCATAAAAGGCCTAAGAATTGACTTAAAAAACCCGTTCTTTCGCACATAGACTCCATTTGGGGTCTAGTTTGTCCTAACGTTTAACCATCCCGATCGCTTTACTCGCATAGATGCTATGGGCCAAAAACGGGCGAAAAAGTGTGTTTTTCTACGCGCGCACGCCTGGCACGCTTGGCAGGGAGTCACGGTGGGTGGTGAGGGGGGGTGAGCGGGCGGTGGAGTGAGAGGAGGCGCCGGCGCCGCGGCACCTTGTGGTGGGTACGGCGCCGGCGTTCCTTCGAGGCATGAATATATGTTTTTTCAAGGTCATATTTGTGTGTTAATACCAAAGCTTTTCCTACGCATATTTAAAGGTGAAATAATTTGCAGCGTTTTACAAAGTGTTTTCAATCAAAAACCCGTTTCCCGATATCTTTGGATATTAAAAGACTATATTAAAGGATAAGTATGAGTTCAAAAGATTGAGACTGATGATCCTACAGGAGTTCAACTGCCTTTGCTATTATGTGTGCAACTTTACAAAGTACCAGTGATTTCGTTGAAATTGGTGATTCAAAAAGACAGCCCAGGAAACAAGAGATATGAAAGTGATGACCCTAGAGTAGTTCTATTTATACGGAATAATTGTACAACTGGAGAAGATGCTTGAAGTAGCGTCCACCGATGGAAGGGAAGTTCACATTAATCGCTCGTTGTACGAACACAAAGAGGCAGCAGGATGTAACGTCCGATGCGAACCGTAGGCACCTGGGAAGACTCAGACAACAAGATGTGAGAAGGAACATCACGGAGCACGAACCCCGATCGCATGTGTGTATTTGGAAAGACCTTCTGTCGCACGTCCTCTGCGCGATGCTTGAATGTTTAACGAGACAGTAATATTAATGGGTTATTTCCATGCTGAAGAGATCCAACCCGTCTTTCTTATCCGCAGAATATTGAATTACTTCAACAAGTTAAAAGAACTCGCAGTTTTACTGATTCAATTATTCATGATGCAAATTGAATACTAAACTTCAGTGAAATTTAATTTGAATTCATAATTATCGGCTTCAAATTGCATATAGGCACAGGGTGTCCCACGGAATGGTTACACCTCCCTTTCATTTCCCCTGAATACAGTGTCAAAAATTGGGACTAACGCCATTCTTCATATTTCTTTACGTCGATCTCAGGAAAAATATTCGCGAGCGCCGCATGTGCCAAAATGGCATAAATTACAGAAACTTTGTTTTTTCAAATGGGCACCCCCATATTTTATTGCAGATTCGAATTCCACGTGAAAATTCATGAAGAAATTACCAATCACTCGATTTTTTAAGGCCGCTCCAAAAATGTGTAATTCCGGCCTAAGAGTGCATAAATTGTGAAATACTGAGTTTTTGAAGATATTCAATTGCCACATGTAATACATGATTTTGGAGTATTTTTTCTTGCTGAACCTCGTAATGATGTTCGTTTACTGACATTTGCTGCCCATCAACTTGGGACAACACCGAAAAATCGCCCAGAACTGCAAATATCTTATTCATCTCCACACAGCACAAAGCATACTAAAATGTAATTTTTTGCACTTTTAGTGCGGAATAGAGCACTTTTGGAGCGGAACTGGCCCGTTTACGCGCACCTAAAATAGGAAACCGAGTGATGGGTAATTTCTTCATGAAATTTCACGTAGAACTCAATCTGCAAGAAAAAGGGTTCTTATTTGAGAAAACCAGCTTTATGTCAATTGAGCCACTTAATTAATTGGTCAATTTACAAAAAATGTGCTAACCAATAGATAAACCAATAAAATCACTATATCTTCAATAAAAAAACAATAAAATCACTAATAACCAATAAAAAATCACTAAAAATGACTAAAAACGCCTAAAAATAGTTGGATTTATATTTTTATCAGAAGTTTAGTCAAAAGAAGTATGTCAACGAACTAGAACATTAAAAAATTTATACACTAAATCACAGTGAAAAATGTACCTAAATTTCAGTAAAATTTGCTGAAAAATCTATTTAAAAAACTGAAAAATTGCTAAACATCCGACATCTGTTTTGAATCGTAGATTATGATTAAGAACGAGTGTATTTGCCATAAAATTTGTGGTTAACAATTTCTTTGCACTTAAAGTACTCAAATTTCAAAACAAAATAACTTAATATAATACGGTAACCTACGAAAATTCGCTCATGCGATCATGCTGCATGACTTTGAAAGACTTGAAGTTTTTTGAAATTTGTCGATTTTATTGTTCTCAAGAAGTGATGGCGAACGAACTAATCTTTTCGTTTGGAAAGCTTGATTTTTTAGCGCAAGAACCGATTTTTTATCTCAATCCTGAGGAGAGTTACCTATCTTTTGGAATGACATATAAATAAATAAATTTATATATATATTTATACATATATATATATATATATATATATATATATAATAAAATTAAATTAAATTAAATAAAATTTATGAAAAATATCTTCATTGAAATCCATTTTGAAGCATTCTGAAACGAATAGTTTAACACTTTTTCATATATATATATATATATATATATATATATATATATATATATATATATATATATATATATATGAAACGAATAGTTTAACACTTTTTCATATATATATATATATATATATATGAAAAAGTGTTAAACTATTCGTTTCAGAATGCTTCAAAATGGATTTCAATGAAGATATTTTTCATAAATTTTATTTAAAGATTTTTCGAGCCATTGTAATAGCTTTATTTTTTTTAACGAAAATTATCTAAAACCCGTGAATCACGTTAAGACAACGATCATTTTGTAAGGTGGAAAAGGATCTCGGAGCAAAGAGGTGCCTTGCGAATATAAGGAGCCTGAAAGACTCAGTTTGCGAAGGGCCTCACTAAGCAGAGAGCCCTTAGAAGGGAAACGCTTGAACTGGAAGTTCATTATGAACATATTTGCGCTCATTAAGAGATCTAACCGAACATTGAAGAGACGAATGGAGGAAAACTCTCTCAATGAAGGGCTGAGAAAGAAAATCAATATCAACAGACCTGATCAAGAAGAACGTCTGTGTGGAAGGTAAACCAATCAACACTTTGAGGCAGTGATAGTAACATCATTAAAACTGAACTGATCAAATTACGGTCAATTACTTGAGAGTTCCTAGAGATCCGTCGGTCTTATACGGCGTGCGGTAACGAGAAACTTCACCGCACCTTAAAGTCACGTCAAGTCCTTAACGGATCTAGTTGTAACGCTAAATCCATGGAAGGAGGAAATTATCCTAGGACGTTATTTAAGTCCATGAAAGGAGGTTATTTTAGACGATTACGTTTTTTTTTTTCGGATTGCGATCAGTTAACGTATCTGTACGGTAGGATGCGTCACCATAACTCATTGCGTCAGAGTTACGGCGCCGGATCGTCAATACTGAACGACGTATTGTGTTTTACGGATCTACTAGGAACTCTCTTTTAGCTCAATAGTTGGTTTCTCCGAGCGTTGCTCGTAGTAGCTAATATGACAAGTACAGCCAACACGAAAAACGTCTGCTAAGTTGGGTGGCCAGAATAGCTACCTCACTATTGTATATCCTGGACGAATAGAATTAGTTGAATAGTGAAGTACGAATCGAACTGATTTAATAAAAAATGGAACAATACTATATGTGCAGACACTATAATTAACAAAATAAGGCTGTAATTCATATTTGTGCATACACATACCGTAATGCATAGGTAATGTAATGTATAGGTATATACAAGGCAATTATCTAGCTGGTAGGATATTGTCTAGAGAATCACCCATACAATCCTTGAATATTTCATCAAAATCGGTCCAATGGTCTGAGAGTCAGTCAATATTAGTGCGCATGCGCAATAGGAATTAATCAAACAATCGCTATAAAACACAAAGAGTACCATCAAAGAATACTGTTAACAATTCTTCGAGTTTGAACGAGATCTTATACTGGTAAATGATGAAAAATTGATGCTATGAGAAATTCACGTTGGCGAATTTTCACAAGCGACTATTGATCTGCTGACCGCAATGAAGGTTGTAGGGGACCGTCTAGGCTCTAAGTCCCACAATCCCAGGAAATTGCATCTAAATCGGTCCGTTAGTCGGAGACTCTCCAATGTCAAAAATTGTAGTTTTTCGTATGCGCAATTGTTGAAATATTAGTTTCTCCAAGTCATGGTTTCAACATATGGCCTAGTCTCCAGCTCGAGTTCTCAATCAATTCGGCTTTGCCTTCGATAATGGTTCATAGGCATAATAATATATATCTAATATATAAAATTCTCGAGTCACAGTTTTCGTAGCCATACTCCTCCGAAACGGCTTGACCGATTTTGATGAAATTTTTTGTGCTTATCCGGTATCTATGAGAATCGGCCAACATCTATTTTTCATCCCCCTAAATGTTAGGGGTAGTCCACCCCTAATTTTTTTTTATTTTTTAGACAAAATTTTTAATTTCTATTTTAATTAACGTCTGCCAAGTTGGGTGGGCAGTATAACTTCCTCAAGCGAGCGAAGCGAGTAGCATCCCCCACAGAAGTTAAACCTACCCTTAGAGATCTACCGTTTGCGAGCGAAGCGAGCAACATCCCCTACATGTTTCAATTGTAATACATTCCATGTATACAGCCACACTTTGCGAGCGAAGCGAGCAACATTCCCTACATACCACACATTGCGAGCGAAGCGAGCAACATTCCCTATATGCCACACTTTGCGAGCGAAGCGAGCAATTTAATGGGGAGTCCGGGGGGCTTGCCCCCCGGCTGGACGTGGAGGCGAGCGGAGCGAGCCGGAGCGGCTAGTTTTATTATGTCAATTAATAATATTTATATATTCCGCAGATTAGTTGATCTACCTTCAGATTCGGATACTACAACGCATCTCCACATCTGGAAGATCAGGTGATTTGATATCTTCATTTGTCAAGGCTCCGAATCCTCAATTCTTCACTTCGTCTCCTACTACGCTCAGGATCTTCACTGAATCAAGTTTATCAACTTATTGTTCTGTTCGCCATATACTTTCAAGTTAATTACGTTCAGTTGTTTGTTCAAGTTTCGACGTAAACCTCCAACAGAACAAGGTTTACTTTATTACTAACATTAACTTCCCTGTTGCTATACGAATGTTACCTTAAACTACACGCTCCAATATTGAAACTACGACATCCGGGCAGCAATAGTTATTATTCAACCAATCGTGATATAAATTTTTGGAGCCATTGCAATAACTTCATTCTTTACAAAATTCGCTAAAAATTACGAAAATTCGTTCAAGTAACCTGTTACGTAATTAGCGGTACAGTGAGGAAATTCCGGGCAATATAGATGTATAGAGTTTGTACAGTTTGTTCGCGATCGGGGTCGCTAGAGTGCGATGTTTCTTCATTTGCCCGGCAACGTTCATTAGCGTCATACTAAATGAATCACCCGATCGTGCGAATGGACCCGACAGTCAGACCGTGCCGTTTTCAGCTGACGGCTCCCCAGCCGAGGTTGCTGATGAACGTTAATAACGCGGGTATTAATGGGGAGGTTCCCGAGGGAAGCAAAGGGCTGGTGGTGACCAGAGGTGGGGTGAGGGAGGGAGAAGAACTACTGGCGACGAGGGGAGTTTGCGGTCGCTCCCGCTGCCACAATATGGCAATAAACAAGAAGATTTAGGAGAAACATCTGCACAGAACATTCGAAACAACCTCACTAAATTGTGCAATTGAACTTATCACCGATATCGTACTAATTAGCGAATTTTTGTAGAAAATGAAGCTACAGCAATGGCTCCAAGAATTTTGAAATAAATTTTTTTGAGAAATTCCTTCAAGTAAATCCGTTTTGAGGCATTCAGGAAAGATTCCTGAAATATGCACATTTTCATATGTGATAGGCATTCTGAGAGAAATCCCAAAGTTAAAAAGCTTTTTCATATATTATATATAAATAAATATTTATTTTTTGAATCCATCTCCATCTAGAGGATAACCCTCTTTATGTCAAGATAAAAATTCCGCTTTACTTATTCCGTTTTACTAAAATAAGCTAAAAAAAGCTAAATAAAAGGCTAAAAATTTTTATATTTATATTTTTTAGTAGAATTTCTTGTAGTAGTATTTTAGCATATATTAATGACATTCCTAGTTGCTTCCAAGAATCTTAGTGTCATATTTTTGCTGATGATGATCAGTTTTTTTATTCAAGCTCCTTAACGATCTTCAAGAGGCGGAGGTACTTTTAAATTCAGAAAAGGATCGTGTTGAGGTGTGGGCAAAAAACAATGCTTTAGTAATTAATCCTAAGAAATCGCAATTCATAATATTTTCCAAGAAACCTATTCCATTAACTTTTAACACACCTTTTTTATAGTTAAAAATCACTTAGTTACTCCTATAGTTCTACGGTCAGAAATTTGGGTTTATTTTTTGATCCCCAACTGATATGGACTTCACATGTTTCCCATATTGTTAAGGTTTTCGGATCCTTATATGCACTGAAAAAATTGAGAAATTTCACACCCTCTAATATAAAACTAATGCTGACTAAAACATTACTAATACCTCACTTTGATTACTGCTGCGAGATGTTCTCCACCAACCTCAATTCTGAGCAGCTTTATCGCCTTCAAGTGTGTTGGAATTCTATAGCTCGGTATGTGTTTTGTATCAGAAGATACGTTCATTTCACTCCCTATTCACGATCTTTAGTGGGATGCTCCATGACCATCCATTTTACCATACGCGTATGTTTTTTCATTTTTGGATTAATACATGATGTGAATCCTTGCCCGGAGTACCTTGAGAGCATGTTTGCTTTCGGGCGCTCCATGCCTTAAAATGTGGCGCCCCACCGTACTCCTTCGATGGGTCGTTCCTTGAGGGTAGCTGGTGCGAGGGCGTGGAGTTCATTCCCTCTTGGTTGTCGTTCGGTTTCTGAACTGTCCGTCTTCCGTGGCCTTATTGAGCCCTGCAACCTTGGTGTTGCATCAAACCTCCTTCATGATGCCTAACTCGTCGACCCCACCACCCACCAATTCCACCATTTCGTTTCATTCATTTCTTCCTTTCAATTTTATATTTTCACTTTTTTCTTTTGTTAATTAGTGTATATTTTTATTTATAAAATGATGTGAATTTTACATTATGTTATTATTCTAGGCCAGAAAATCTTTATTGTTATTATTTCTTATTTTTACATGCCTAAGCGCCCATGAGGCCTATTTGTAAAATGATTGCCAATAAAGTCAGACGACACATGTACAACTACCAAACTATCTCACAATATTCAAATAGTAAGTTACCTACCTCATAAACGTTGTACCTACTTAATCCTTATTTGTACACATACTTAATCCTTACAGCTTATACCTATTACATACAAGTAACAATAACTATCTACATCCTATGTTATACAATTACATATTCTACAACCTAACACTAAGAGCAGCCTGTTGTCATTAATATATAATTAGATACCTGATGAGGCCTTTGTAGGCCAAAGTACTTGGATTACAAATAAGACTTGATGAGGAATTTGCCAAACCAATTTCTCATCCCCTCACACCCTGATAACCATGGAGAATGAATGGCAAACCACCAAATGGGTGGTGAAATTTCATGAAAAATGACCCATCACCTTTGTTTTATTGTTTCAACGACCAAGATTTCGCACCTAGCAAGATTCTATAACGAAGTGTGCAAATAGAGTATGAGAAAACTTGCTGAAGAAAATATTTTGAAGTAATTGTGTATAAAATCAAAATAGAAGAACAAAAAGGCTTTTTGGTGGTGATACATTACAGACATGAAAGAAATTCCAAGGTTGAACAAGTGTGAAGAGAAAATAAAACCAATAGATATTTAACAAGGCGATGCCTAAAAAAGGCAATGTTTTGTTTTCAATTTACTCACGGGTGCATAGAGAAGACCTTCGGGAATAGACTTACCTGAAACAAAAGAGTAAATGCTGTAATTACGAAAGAAATGGATCACTCAATGTCAGACAGAGAAAAGTTCAAGGAAGTCACGGCAGAGCGGCGCCCACAGATCGGCACCTTTGTTAACTCAACTAATGAACTAGTTCAGCTTTCAGAGATTGGATTTCGAACTTGAACCAGAAACAAATGAACCAATGGTAAAATAATTAAATCGAAAATTCAAAAATATACCTTTACGCTCTGTTCTGAAAAATAAAAGGGTTGATAATAATTAATATTGAAGTCAAACCTAGCTCATTGATAAACGACCAGCCTAATTGGGTATGTAAGTGTGGTAGAAAACTCAAGTTTTTCCAATGGATTAACTTTCAGAAGCATAAAAACTAGTTTTAATTCGGTTTTAACGAGTTTTAACCCTTTACAGAAAACAGGAGGGCGTTTGAGAATAATTACATATTAACGTTTGAATATTTGGCAATTTACTTAAACTTCAAATAGTAGTGCAAGAGTATGGTAGTGTCGTGCGTAGGGATTTTTGGCGACCAAGGTTGGCTAAGCTGAACGGAACTCAAATTTGCAAATGGCCGATTTATTATCTTTTTCCCGACCTCCAGATAGCAAGTATTTGGTTGTTCATGTTCCCAACAGTGTAGTTGAGACACTGACACTACGTAACGTCCAACGTTCATCACAGTAACCTACGGACTTTCCGTAGAGTAGCCTACGGATTTTAGAAGTCTGTAGACAGGGTTGCCACAGCAGCTTAAGAAGTCATAAGCCGCATGCTTCGCTTCAAACCTCCGAACTTCTTTAAGCTACTGAAGTATAAAACGAGACGTTTTCCGCAGAATGATTGCGTCATTAGTCTTTTTGAGACTCAAACTTGCAATAAAAAAAAAAAAAAATAAAATAATAATAAAACAAAATGAATGTAAAAATCTTTTATATACCCCATTGTAGAATTTAAAAAATGTTCAACCATTTTACGTTCCTAACAGACGTGAGTTGTGATCGCAGTTTGACCTAATTTTGTGGTCTCCGTCATAGAGGGAAAATTCAATTTATTTGAATGTGGAACTCAATTCGAAATGTTTTAGCAATTATCCTTAGGTACGTGACATAATATTATAATAATTGATTTTAAATTGTTGGGTCAACTCGTGTTAAATACCAGAAAACTGTAGATGTGTTTTAATTAAATTAATTTCTCTTCGATAGGCGTCTACATCTATGCAGATAAATTTAGATACCTAATATAATTATAATAGATTTATTTTAATTATTATTGACAGGTCTTCTACGTATATGGGCTATCCAATTTATAGAAATAATAAACATAATAAATTTATAGAAATAATAAACCCTTTGGGTAACAATTTGCAGAATTTTCTATTTTATAAGTAATTGCATAATCTACTTCTGACAACAAACATCAACACCCAATTACGTATGTTTTGCATGTAAACTGGCTACAAAGGAACGCTTACCTATCTTGTTTTACGAAATTTCCTATTATAAAACGTCATTTTAATGCATCGGTTTAAACTAACTGCCGGGGAAGTGTAGGCAATGAACTGAATGATTGATAGCAGAGAGGAATTGATATTTCAATTTGAATTGAGTGACAACCCAATGCAGATTGATATACCACCCTTCAGAAGAAAATATCGACTTTCTGTCAAGCACGCCGTTTTTAAATGTCACAGCATATTTAAGTCTGATACTTATTCCACCCTGCGATCCGGAATGGGATGAATGGGTTTTTTTTTTACAAGTTTTATTGCGCCAAGTATTGACAACTTATAAGCAATATTCGTGTGATAAGTTCTTATATGTGATAAAAGATCTAATATATTTTACTTGTAGACTTATTGTTCTGACAATTGAGTCACTAGTCTTGACGTTCATTTTATTTCACTTACTTCATGCGGTTTAGCTCTTTTAATTCTTCCAAGTACATCTTCGGTGTCACATCCTCGTTAGCATGATCTCTGAGCCTCAAAAGGTGATTAACGGCTTGTTTACGGATAACCTCATTGATAGATTCAACTTTCAACTCATACAGGTACGCAGTACGCAGAACATTATTCTGACAGCGCTGAATAATGTTGTGGTTACTTTTTGCAGTGCACCCCCACAGTTGAGGACTTGCTTGTACAGTATGAGCTTATTGTGGATAGACAGTTTTGAGCGTCATCCCATAAGCCAGTACATTTTCCTGAATTTGATAACTAGTTCAGACTTTTTATTGTTAACATGTGATTTCCACATCAGTTTGGCATCGAGTGTCATCCCAAAATTTAGCCTCATTGGCAAAGGAATCGCCTTGTTGTCAAGGAAGGCTGGCAAGTAGTTGATCCTTTTATTTGTGAAATCAACATGTACAGACTTCGCTTCATTCAATCTAATTATCCATCTTTTTGACCAATCATGGATGCGGGGAAAGGAGTAGTTTAATTTTGTAACTGATTCAATGTTTGTTACTCCTGTCGCCAATATTGCGGTGTCATTTTCAAACGTGGCAGTTGTATTTTCCTCAGTTTCCGGTAGATCGCGAGTGTAAAGCATGTACAGTAGTGGGCCTACTACACTGCCTTGTGGCACTCCAGCATGAATCTTCAAAGGCCCGAGAAAGCGTCGTCTTGTTTGATTAGCAAGTATCGGTCGATCAGATAAGACTCCAGAATTGCTGCATAGCATGCTAGAATTTTGCGAAGTTTGTGAATAAGCCCTTCATGCCACACTTTACCAAACGCCTGTGACACATCCAGAAAAATTGCAGAGCACACTTTTTTCTCTTCGAGTGCTTTTTCAATGAAACTTGTAATTCTGTTGACTTGGTCTATAGAGGAATGCTGTTTTCTGAAGCCTAATTGGTGCTTTGGAATAAGTATGTGTGTTATTTATGGCTGAATCTTTTTTGTATGATGTTATAGGGTAAGTGGTCGTTGTTTCTTATTTCATGTTACATTTTGAAAATTGTCAAATTTCGAGTTTTAAGAAGTCAGTCATTACAAGAGTCACTTTAACGTCACTATAAGAGTTCTATTTCTCTCAGGCTTACGAAAACGCTACTAAAAATCAATGCAAAAAGGTTAGCATTCATGGTGCTCGCTCTAACAGCTTGTTTTCGTGTTTACGAGAAATAAGAATACAAGAAGTATAAAAACTCTCTATTATCGATATTACAACTCCGAAGACACTTACGTATGTTCTGCATTGAAGACAGACTAACTTTAGATAAATTTGATAAATTTTCTGATATGAATCGACAAACGTTATTTAAACGGTTGCATGCTGGTGATGGTCGTCATCAAAGCACACGTAGGACCTTAACGAGGCTTAGGGAATAGCGGTTGAGGGGGAGGGGAGGGGTAATTATAAAGAAATGAACGGGTCGTTCTCATTTGGTCCTCCGATCTCCCCCATTTGTGAACATTACGAGAAGGGAACATGATAGGATTATAATACGCCGACGCAACTTGAAAGGGATGTAGCTACAACCTACAATACCTAATGAAACCACATACCGACCCAGTAATGACTACGAGAGGAATACACACACGAAACCCGATGTGGAATATTCTCAGATGGCTGTTGTTAGCGTCAGCTGAAAGCAAGTACATAGGGAATTACTACCATCGAGGTTCAGGGCAGTGGTTATAATATATTGGATTTGAAAAGTAAGCATTAGGAATATTACAATTAACTGCCACGAAAATGATTTCATTACTAATTCAACTAAGAAAAGAATTTAGAAAACAACCTCAGTTCATTAATTTCTTCATCCATCTTTTATGCCTAATTTTTCGTATTTTGGACATTTTTTGTTTATTTTTAATATTTCTCATTCACCCTTGCAAGAAGAGTAATTGGTGATAACTCCATTGATATGTTGCCTATACGCATAGAGGATCAAATCTACATGCAACATAACGCCAATTCCATCTGAAATCCATGAAATCGAAGCTGATATCAAGCCGACATCCTGAAATCATAGGCTTTCTCGAAAAATGACCTTCTACGAACCTACAAGTATGGGGTGGGTTTCTACGTATTTTTTCATGCTGAATCGAATGCTAACACTTGCAGAACTCTCCAACTGTTACAACCGAGTTTTACACTTTACTTAACTAGTTTCACCCCATAATATCCATACATTTAAGGATAACAAACAAACTAAAATTTGTGAGTTTAAGTGTAAAACTCGGTTATAACGGAGTTGGAGACATCTGCAAGTGTCACCATTCGATTCAGCGTGGAAAAATACGTAGAAACCGACCTCATACTCCTACGTTCATGGAGCGTCATTTTTCAAAGAAACCATCAATTTCATAGAAAAACCACATTTTTAAGCAAAAGTAAAATTGACAATACCGTTGGAAAGAGTAGGTATTGAATGCAGCATTTTTAATGAGATCTGCCAATTTCCAGGAATTTTTTTTTTTTTTTTTTTTTTTGAGTAGTAAAGTTTTAGAGATTTTTAGAAATTTTATTTTTTCAAAATCGACTATGTTTGAGATGATGTGAGTAAAGGAGAGAAGTAGTTCCTCCTTCTCGATTCTTGAATAAGCTGCATCTGGGGATGTACCTGACGGTTTTACAACCAACAGAGATACCTCTGGGTGAAGAAGGTTAATCGCCTCTCACGTTTGAAGGAGGAACTCTCTCTTTCCGTCACCTGTCGTTGCCACACGGTAGCAGAGCGTGGTTTTGAGCCACTCCATCGCTACCACCCAGCCCCCCCATTATTGAATGTCCTGGCACCCATAACCCCACCAATAGGCAAAATGGGCATTAACCAATTAAAACTTAGAAACACAAAAACTAAAAAAACATACACTTGCTCTGCCTATTTGGCGCCTCCCTTCCACTCTGCCACCCCTTACATTCTCCCCCCCCCCCCTGCCCCACCCCATGCTTCTTGAAAGCCCCGGGAGTGTGACGAATAGGAGTAGTACTTTCTTTTGATTCTTGAATAAGCTGCATCTGGGGATATGCCTGACGGTTTTACAACCAACAGAGATACCTCTGGGTGAAGCAGGTTAATCGCCTCTCACCTTTGAAGGAGGAACTCTCTCTTTCCGTCACCTGTCGTTGTAATATGTGAAGGTCTCTGGATGGTACTTTTCAAGAACCCAAGTACACTATTCTTATGGAAAATTAAACGCTGATTCAGAAAATGAGGCCAAAAGTTAAAATGAAATGTGGAGAGATTGGGTTTACAGGGAAATCAATACGGTTTTCCTGGAAAAAAACCATTTAAAAAACCAGGTGTGCTAAAGACCACACGGGAGAAGTGTAAACTTCTAAAATTTCGTAAAATTGGACATTACTTTCCACTCTGTTGGGATGTTGGGAAAGTAAAAGTGGACAGGCTCCGCCCCTGGACCCACGGTAACTTTCCGCCTTGAGCCTTCGGCTAAAATGCTAAAACATGGAACATGCTTTCTTCCCGCTAATTCGTAAATGTAAATGAATTTAAAAGTACGACATAAATGTTTTAAAAATCGAAATTAGAACAGAGTATCTAAGTAGGTAATTTTCTGTTATGTTGCGCGTCTACAGCTACTACGAGTATCAGTGACTACAAAACAAGCGGCATTGTTTACTATATCCATTTATAACATAAATAAATATAAAACTACGACATGAATAGAAGAACAAGTACGAAAGAAATGCGTGATAAATCGAGAGCTTTCCAACGAGTAGAGAACGATTTTTGTCCGGTGAAAAATAAAGAAGTTCCGTTTCCCCAGCAACGGCTTGGTTGTACGTGAAAATCAAAAGAAAAACTCGGCCCTTCGGGCCTCGCAAGGGGCTCCGCCCTTTGACCCCGCCAGGAGGCTTCGCCCCCCTAGACCCCCCGGATGTTATTACTTTGAGCCTGACTGCTAAAATGTAAAAAACATGGAATCATGTTTTAGCTCCTCCCAATCATGTTCACAATATCAATAATTGAGAATGATCACCTGTGTGTAAACAATTATTCATATAACCATGCTCATAACTCAGCTTGTTGGCCACGCACTTCGCAGTAGTTAATATAGTATGGTTGGATGAATCGAGAGCTTTCGAACGAATGGTCAACGAATTTTGTGGGATGAAAAACGACGAAGTATCATATCCCTAGCAACGACTCGGTTGTAAGCGAAATCATCACAATTATTGGCGCTACTTTCATCTCACTTTATAGTCTCACTTTTCGGCGGGGGATCCATCGCTAAAACATGATTCCATGTTAAAAACAGCAAGACGGAAAAAACGTGACGGTAAAATCGTATCCACACCCCGCTAAATTTTTCGACGCGGTGCGCCTATAGAAGTTTACACTTCAAAATCATGACTAGAGTACTGATTGAGATGAAAATATGCGGTCAGTGACAGACAAAAATTTCCGTCACTTATCCGCTGCCACCGTCTATAGATATCGAACCTAATGTGTGTACGGAAGCAAATATATTTATATTAACCTCATTGGACTCTACATTAGGCATCTTCAACAACAAACTCATTACGAGGGTGTCGACAACGTGAATCACGTGATCACGATTCTCGGGGTTGACGTCAATGTTCCGCAGAACAGAAACACAAATGCGAGAAATTCTTCGCTTTAAATGAAACTTTTTGTTTGTCTCTCGCGTTGCTTTGAAACAGTGAGCCATAGACGGCGAAAAATGCGAGAGGAACAAATGCGACTCATATTTAATGCATAAGGGTTTACTGCGCAAAACAGAGCAGGTACCAACTATTACGACAAAAATAACGAGCTTAGGGAGGTCAATATTTTGGGGAACAACTGTCAAAACTGTTGAAACAATTGACAAGTTGAAGGTCCTGAGTTTTCTGGATTATAAGTCAGGACAATTTAGAGCCTTTATCAATCACATTTATCCAATGGAAAAGGGGGATTTATCTGACGAACAGCGTACTTCTCCAGATAACACAATAGGAGGTGTTTATCCATCCCTAGTTGAACCTATCTGGCTTTTTAATTTATATAGTCTCTGGATGGCTGGATAACAATAATAACTGGAGGTAAACGATATATACAAGCCGTTCTCGAATTAAAGCGCGTTTAAGAGGATACACATAAACACAGGAGGATATACATAAACGGATAAAGAGAATACAATAACTTTTTAAATAAGAAAATGCGCTAAAAATTGCTCAAAAATTCACTAAAAATGGGTAGAAACGGCTGAAAACCAATGAATGTATATTTCATAGCAGAGTTTTAGACAAAGGAAGTGTATCAACGATGAACTAGACCAGCCATACTCAACCTGCGGCCCGCGGGCCGCAAGCGGCCCACTAAGCTTTTCTGTGTGGCCCTCATAAGCTAGGGTCACTTTTTGTCCGATAGAATGAAATTTACCTACCTATACCCGTTTCTTCCTCTATTTAGTCATTTTATGATGCTTCTGTTTTCGGTTCTGTTTTACTCCTATTTTAACTTACCGAACTGACTCAATTCATTTTTGACGAAATAAATACCGAAGATAACCCACGTTAAAAGCGGAGACACTGATCTGTCTCACATAGTTAAAAGCCTGTCACAATATCAAAAATCACATTAATTTTGTATTACTGTGATTTTTGTAATATTGATTTTGTAAATATACTTCTTTTTTTAAATGTATTTTACAGTTCTATTGTACCTTGACTAAGGTATTCGTATTACAAAGATTTGCAATACCTGCTTTGTGAACTGTGGCCCGCTTCAACTACGGAACACACAGATGTGGCCCGTGAGACAAAAAGGTTGAGTAAGGCTGAACTAGACCGTCAAATAAATATATGAAAAAAAAATCAACTCAAATTTCATCAATATTTGCTGAAAAATCGATAAAAGGTAAAAATGCAGTCTAATTCAAATTTCAGAATATAATTTAGATTTATTTATTTATTTTATTTTTTTCAATAAATTGGTAGTTAACAATCTTTGTACCAAATGTGCTCAAATGTGTGCTTCAAGGGGAAAAACACGCCTGGCTCGGTGTGTCTGTTGTATTGCAGCTTTGTTCCAACAAGGACAAAAGGGCGCCCTAGAGGAGCTCAGAGCTCGAAATTGCGTTCCAACAAGGTTATGGGGTTGAGAGCTCCGTGTTCCAACAGAACTTAGAGCGCCCCCAGAGCAGCTCCTGTGGTCCCCCAAGCAGCCTCACAGTATTGACAGGGTCTCATCGAGAGCTCCGAGCCCTACGCATGCGCATTTTGAAATAACCTGCTACCTTCGGGTAAACTACACATCCGCGTAACCTTCTCTGAACTGTTTTCACCTTCTCTACTACGTTTGTTATCACGTTTCTCTCCGAAGGGTTCCAACAAACACGAAAGTGGGCGACCTTGGAACTAACCCCGCGATAACTCTGGAGGGGGTCGCTCTCCAAGCGTTGTTGGAACTAAGCTTGTTTATATGGGAACACGCGAACCACACCGGGCGGAGCGTGGCAGGGCTGTGATGATTGAACGATACTCGCTAGGCGTATTTCTGCAACCCGTTGGACCCGTACCGCCCTGGCAGCTGTGTGCGATATCCAGCTGGATTTATCCGTTGTCAGCAGTGAGCATAGAATTTTTTCTATCTATTCTCTCTGGTTGTCAGTGCACAGCGGAAGAAGAGAGCGTGTCGGACGAAACGCTGAACTCAGGAGAAATGAGTGCATTTTTCCTATGATCAGTGACCGACCCGCAGCTAATGTCTCATCAACATTAATGCGCTGTGATGCGATGCGACCTGATTTGTTGCGGCACTAGTGTGATCTTACCTGAATATGTCATTCCAAAAACCTAACTCTACTAAAATAAGGCATTAGTTTTTACCTAGGCCCCGCAGTTAACATAAATGTAAATCACGCGTGGTACTGTACTGTATGTTACCAGAATGAGTTTGGTTAACATAACATTGTTTCATAATGAATGGCTACTGACTATGCACTATGCTGGGCCCATAACCTCTTATAAT